>JARJLE010000228.1:0-101952 GCA_029289555.1 Mycena latifolia
CGCGGCACTGGTTACGGGCTTCCGGTGGCACGGCGCTGCGTGCTCGGTGATTACGGGAGACTACGATAGCCTTATATAGCTCAATCAAGATTTTTTTTGACCTTGGATATTGTAAATTTTGACAAGTCCAAAACCGCGAATAAGTTTCGCAAGCTCGTAAAGTTTCGCCAAGTCCTCCGGCAAATAAAGTTTCGCTTGTGTGACTTCGGGTAATAAAAGTTTCGCGAGTCAAGTTCGGCCGAATATATGTTTCGCTGAATAGCACTTTTTGCGAAACTTATTTAGCATGTGCAAAGCCCAGTAAAAGTTTCGCAAACCATCAAGTTCGCCATGAAAGTTTCTCAAAATGCGAAAAAAGACCGAAAAAGTTTCGCTTGATTAAAGTGCACTTGGACCGCCACACATACATTGGGCTCGTAGAATGTGGTAGCCGGTGCTGACTTGTCGAAGTCATCCACTGTCTCAAGCACGGTTGGCGGTGCATTAGGCTTTGATTTTCTCTGGCTTGCATCAGGAAACAACAATTGTTACGTAGCTCCCAGCCAGACTTGATAGCGATGGTATAGTACTAGTAGCCTTCAGTAGGATTCGATGTAGCTCATGGTAGCCCGGTAGCCCTCCGGCCGCGACCAGTAGTTCAAGTTCAACGTAGCGCATCACTGATAGTGCTGGGTGGGTCCGTTCAAAATATCAGTTCGAATCTGATTCAGAACCGACCGAACCGAACGCACAGTTCAGGTTCAAGGTTCGGTATTTCCTGCACCTGAACCGAACGTTAGGTTCAGCGTTCGCGCTGCCAAGGAGCGTTCGAACCCCGAACCGACTCGAACTCGAACCTAAAAATCGAAAAAGACCGTGATTTCTTGAAGATTTTGTGAGTGCGTGGGTGGCACTCGAGGTCACGATTGCTGCTAACTTGACCTATACTCTGTCTAGGCCTGGGGGCAAATTCAGACCTCATTTGGGTGGAGCGGGTGAGGTCGCAGCGTGGTCAAACCTTAGTCTCGCTCACCGTAACCTTGTCTCTGGTTAGCCCTGGGACTGTTCTGCGCACTTTGGCGATGATTCCATCGTCTTTCGAATTAACACGATTTTATAGTTCCTTACCCGAGGTCCTTGCGCGGAAAAGATGGAATATTCTGGACAGGTTCGAATGCGCTCGAACGCCGAAGTACTGATGCTACCGGGCGCTACCTATCAAGGTCCTTTTTTCCTGATGTGTCTTAGACTCGTAACCAGTCTGCCTACGACGGCAAAGTGCTTGCCACATTTTTTTGCCATTCGTAGGCAGACTGGTAACGAGTCTAGATGTGTCTTTTGTTTGGCTTGATCAAGCATCTTACCACTCCTCGCCCCGCTCCGGCGCATCTCATGTTCATTACTGGAGCCCTGGCATAGCGGTAGCCCGCTGGTTTGTAGGCAGGCATATCGAAGGATCGTTTCTAGTGCGGTTGGTGGTTCGCCTCCACCCAGGGCACTGTTCCATCTCCGACTTCCATTTTTTTCGCTTCCCTGTTCAAGTCTTGTCCCCACCCTTCCTCTCCATTCACCAACATCATCGTATCCCATCCTTGCATGCCAAGTCAGTCCGGCTTCGAGTATACAATTAAGCACAACAAGTTGACAATGACATGGACTCATAAGGACCCGTGGTTCAATGAATGTCGTCCTGGTGCACACGGTATGAGTCTCAGGAGCCTTGGCCCGTGCCATGGGTATACGGAACCTTTGTCTGGCGGTAGTTAATATTCCTAAACATATTTCAGGTGTGGTGGTTTGAATTCTCTATTGACCGATGAGTATTTTTTCCCCTCGGGTACTTCTAATCTTCTTTCTATTCTTTTGAGGTAGGACAATTCTTATCTTCTATCGGCTCAGGCTCTCGCTGCCCTTGTTCTATTGCTCGGCAGCGGACTCGCCAAGTGCTTACAGAAGGAAGAAAACAGGGAAACGAACTCAACATTTGATGTGAAATACAGGAGGGTCGAGAAAGCTACAATATAGTTTCATGGCAGCGAACATTGTAAATATCAATGCTGCCCCTATGCGCGTCCAAGTGGCAAATTTCGAGAAGATGGTCGAGAAAGTTGCGAGAAAAAGCCTCCCACTCGTAAATCATGTAAATCATATGCGCGGCATGTTGGTCCGGATAAAATATTTTGAGCAGACGTGTAACTCTTACCTTCCCACAAGGTTCCCGCTGCCTAGATGGATCGCGGGCTGAATCGGATGGGTCGGGCGACTCGGGCCGATTTCGGCTGCACACAAACAAAGCCTTCTTTGGCACATACCACCACTGCGAACGCGACATCGCTCGACGCTCGACCTCGGTAAATGAGCACATTCTGGTTTAAATAATCGCTCTAGACACCTATCGTTTCTAGCAGTGCCTCTTTGTCCGAGTCGCTAAATGACTTTCCCGTGCCCGACTTGCGGTGCTGCCGCTCCCCGGCCCAGTACTACACAAAAACCACTGCGCAATCTTCAAGCGGACTCCAGATTACTCACACTCTACCAGAAACTCTTGGCAACCAATGTCGTCCCCGAGGACGCCGAATTGACCCCATTCAGTCGGTCGAGGTGGCAGCCACCGGGCGCTTGGTGGATCTCGATGACCGGATTGCGCAAGTTCGAGGCCTTCTCAAAGAGTTGGAGGAAGAGCGAGCCGCGGTACTTAGCCTTCGTGCGCAGAATAGCGGTGTCCTCTCCCCGCTCCGGAGGATGCCACCAGAGATTCTTGCCGAAATCTTCTCGTGGACATTGCCCTCGATCACGGAAGCACTTGAGCGCGGTTTCGACGTACGGAGCAGCCCATGGGTACTAGGACAGACCAGCAGCTTTTGGAGAGCTGTCGCCCTGTCGACTCCTTCGTTATGGTCGCTGATCGCCATTGATTATTCCGCTTCCGTCTGGTGTCCTCTCCCCATGCTCGAGACCCAAATCGCGCGCGCACGGAACTTGAAAGTTACCATCTACGGGTGCAAAGACGCTGACTCTCTGTCTCAAGTCGCCGTCTTCCGATCTCTCGCAGAACGCTCATCCTTGTGGGAAGAGCTCAGCGTTGGTTTAATTTCGGATATGGTCCCCATCATTGCCACGCTTCGAAATCGCATCCCATCGCTGCGCAGGTTGTGGATTTCGTGGAACGATTCGGAAAACCTGACAGCGGCAGATTTGAGCGATGCCTTCCATACTGCTCCTTCTCTGCTCGAGGCAGGATTTCATAATGGATATCACCTTCCAACAGCTCCCTTTCCCATGCACCATCTCATCTGGTACCGACTTAACGCCACATGGACGATACACGCAGGCATTCTGAAGCTGGCCCAAAATCTTGTTGAGGCATGTCTCGCCATCTTCGGTGATGAACCCTGGCCAGAAGACGGTGACATCATTGAATAGGGAGGTTGCGCAAAAGCCGCATGCGGCTTTTGGCCATTGCGCAGAGCCGCGCACTTTTCTTGATTTTTCTTGGTTCTTTTCATGCTCAATACCATCCATTGTCCCTCTAAGCTTTGTATTCCACTGCTGAAAGTATTATGCATGGGATGTGCAAGCATGGGAAACTGTCTTTCTGACGCATCGCTCCAACATCACCCGAACTCCACTTCCTTTTCTCACACTCTCGAGTCCAGCACGTGCCAGGGGCAATGCCAAAAAAGCTCTCTCACCTCACAGTACCCGTCCACCCTCTCAGGTAGCCCTTCATTGGAATAGCTGGCTGATATCCCCCAGAATTCACTTTTTTCCGTGCGGCTTTGCGCAATGACCAAAAGCCGCATGCGGCTTTTGCGGCTTTTGCGCAACCTCTCTAATTACCACGTCTCCGTCATCTCTATATATCGCATGGAAGCATCCGGGATTACCTCAGAACGCCTGCATTGCAGGAAATAACTTTTCGCACTCGAGAAGCTGATCAAGATCTTCTTCCAACTCTCGACTCATTCCTCATCCGCTCTGCCTGCGCTCTCCGACGGGTTTGCTTCAGAGGATACCCTGATACTCGCACCGTCATCGACATCCTTAAACAATTCCCAGCCATTGCCCAACTAGCGATTTTGACCTTGAACCGTGATGGAGATTTAGACAACCACTGCACAGCCGCCAATGCTCTCATTTCTTCCTTGACCGTCTCCAACCCCCCCGGGAACGTGGCGGTGTCGCAGCAATTAACGACAATCGAGTTTGGATGTGAGGAGGAAACCTACATTGATCATACCCTTTATCTGAAGATGCTGGAATCTCGGTGGAGAGCACAGAGCTGTGCACTCAAATCCGCCTCATTGTTCATGGAGTCAGGCCCGGGCCCGAATCCTACGACACTTGATGGACTCCATTCTCTTCGCAAGGAAGGGTTGGACCTCTTATTGCGGCAGGGACGAGAAGCGTGCGATATCACGGACCAATGGACGTATGTTCCAGGTTGGGCTTGAATTCCGGATACCGTTATTCTCAGATTGTCCCTCTGCCCATAACTTTCATATATTTGTCCGGACATTACGACTCTCTACTCTTTGATGCGAAAACCTCGCACTCATTGGCACATAGCCGTTTCGCCAAGCCGTCACGAAGATTCGAACACCACATTCACATTTATAGTTCGCCCTCGGGCGCTTTTGTTCAATTTGCGCTCACACTAAACCGAGGGATATAGAATCGAGGAAGATGGAAAGCACTTGAATAGCCGTGAGACAGTAAATGTTTTCTACTCAGTTTCCAAACCCGAGTTATCTTCCGCCGTGAGGGATGGCAACTGACTGTTGTCCCACTTTCGTCACGCTCCCGATATGCGCCATTAGGAAAGCCAGGATCGGAACGGGGTAGGAGAGAGCCACGAGAGCTAAGAATGTCCATCTCTTTGCTGCGATGTCGGCGAGAAGGGAGGAAATCGTCGTTACATGATTATGTAAGTGTCAAATGCTGGTCGATGTGCCGATCGTAAAATGCTCGGAAAGGGAGCACCAGAGGAGGACACAGCTTTTCGGAGTCACGATGCGTCAGAGGCGCAGGAGGATTCCAAGTGAAAAGTCCAGAAATATGTTTCTGGAGGTCGACCATTGCTTGCGTTCGTACCAGTTGCTGTTCAAGCTATTGCCACACGCGTAGTACGGATCAATTGACCCGATTTCGGCCGTAAACAAACAAAGCCTTTCTTGGCGCCGGTCACAACACGCGACGTCGATTGACCTTAGGCTTGAACTTGAGCGCCGGCCGCTGCCGCCGCCGCGTTCTAGCTTGAACACGCTCAAGACGCCTTTACCATTTCTAGCGCTGGCGCCTCTGTCTTCGGATGAAACCGCACACCCGCTTCTCTAGTTCTACAGCAGCTTGACAGCTGCCATCCTCATGTTCACCGCTGTTTTGTTGGCTTCGTGAGGCTATGACACTGGAACTCTGGTCGGACTACAGCTTTCGGCGATCTTAGTGCGGCGATACTCAAGGGCTTCGCTACATTGGATATCGCGGCTGGCCCAACCTATCAACGGACACTCGGTTATGGAAAGTGTCTCGGGCACCTTACGGAGGTGAACGGGGGTTAACAAACTAATTACTGTCGAATCATGCTCGTACAGTAATTGCTTCAGGAGCCTGGCATGCAGTGTTGATGCGACGTAGAAGCTCCGAGAACTTGCCGAAAGCTTGAAGAATGACATACCGCAGCAGTGAGGCGGTGTGCCTGCTGAAGCTGTGGACTGCGGTCACCGATGTGCAGGGTGCATACTAAAGTGGAGCAGAGTGGAGCGGTCCACGCTTACGTTTCTTTCACAAGCGATGCCTTCCCTCTCCTCGCAGTCTACTAAGCGCCGTTCTTGGAGTACAGTACCGCATCCTCATCCTCACAAGGCGGCCCAAAATTTACCCAATCGGTATCGCAAAACATTATTGGAGTTCCTCCCGTGTATACACAAGGCTTACAAATGTACGTAGCCCCCCTTTCACTGATACGACGTGAAGATATTCGAGTGCTAACTGGCACCCAAAATTCAGCGGGAGATGTCTGCCCATTGCATGACGTTATGCGTCGTAACCCTGAGAGTGGGGTGAGATGGAAACCGATCTTTAAGGCGTATGGAGGTACGGTGGTCGAAATGAGGCACTCCATTCTCATGTCAACTTTTTTTCAGTCCCATGGGTAGAGTGGTGGGAGGAGCGGTTTGTGCCTGTTAAGACTGCACGCAAGATATGCGCCAGCGGGGAGACAGGTACAGCGCGCATGATCACAGATCTTCAACGACTGGGTCCATACTTTGATTCAAATCGGTTGGAGAATCGTACGTTCCTGCCATTTTTATACCTTCACTTAGTGCTTACCATGTGTGTCACTTATAAGCTGAAGGTCTTTATTCACTTTGGTGTATCCATGTTATGTTAACCGTCTCCCAGATCTCGCTCGGGAAGTGAAGGACCTCAAAGCATCATGCAAGAAACTCGAATATCTCTTACGAACGAACTCTTCCTCCCCAACCCTCCGGAGCAGAGCTGGAAAGCTGCTCGAGAGCATTCAGACGTCTCCTGCGCTGGATCTCGACCTCCTTGAAGGCGTGGATAATTGCACACAGTTGTATTTGGAATTCTGCGCACTATCTCTGACTGGCGAGGACACAAGAGAAAAAATGCGGAACTTGCGCCAGTTGGTGAATGATGAGCTAGATAAAGCCATAGAAAGAGTGGAGAGATTCGATTCCATCAGCAAGATTTATGATGAAGGTGGAAGAGAAGATCTCGCTGCGATCTTGCGGGCAAATGTAAAAGCTGGTGAGCATCCAACGTGGATGGGGTCTTCGTGCTTTGATGATTGTTTCATTTACAGCGGAAAAGGCTGGCTTCCATCAAGGAGTGAGCTCGGCTGAAGAGAGCCAGCTGATTGACGACGAGCTAAGGAAGATTGACAATGGCCTTGCAATCATCCGTCAGCGATTAAAGGATTCCAAGGAGTTTTGGGAAGGGGTCGATCGCACACTCAAGTCTGCGACTCACACGCCCATAGGCACAAGAGCGAACGAACCGCCCGACAGAAGTAAAACAGAGTCCCTGGTTAGTCACAATGTGATCCTCGATCTCGATTAATGTGAACATCAGGCGCACAAAATCCAAACCGGCCTCGAGACCATCCACCACGCTGCTCAGAAGTACCCCGGGTCTTCCCGGATCGTTAAGACTGGCACCCGACTCGTCGGATGGGCATCAGACTTGACCAAGGACTGCGCAACTATGTCACGCACTGAATCTTCGGTCATGACACGCCTTCAAAGCCAGACATGCAACCCAAAGAGCGGTCGTAAGGTGTTGTCACCGCTGAAGAAAAGCTTAAGTAGCATTTTGAAGAGCTACGACAAACTCTCGGAACAATTCACGAAGTGGGCAGGCTGGATTTATCTCCTCTTCTGGTTTGGAGGATCAACGCTGGTGGAGAAGCTCCGATGTTAGATTTCTAGTTATCTATCTGGTTACGATTATCCTGAAATCTTTCGTAGTGAAGCGACCGGACCACGTCACTCTTGCGATCCTTGATTCAAAAGGGCTCCCCTCTTATCTCGTTCCAGTCGAGTCTGCTCTACCTGTCATTAAACATCAGCTTTGCGGGATACAGGAGCTTTGGGTGAGTCTTGAATCAATGGGTGGTGGAATCCCGAGACCCGGATGGTAATTTTTGCAATTGGCCCTTTGGTAGCAGGTCGTTGTAATTTGTGATATGTTTGGTGGAATTCTACTATGCTTTTGACTGCTTGATTTCAAGTGAGATTAGGGTTCGTCTGGTACCGAATTTATCCCTCCTGTCCGGGCACATGCTGCTTGATTTCTCAGCTCGGAAACGAAGTACAGACTGAGTGAATAACCACTGTGAAGACAAACAAGCCCCAGTATTTAATGCGAAATATAGTTCAAATTTTCTTTCCTGTTGATCTCTTTGGAGAGCTAGCTGAATTCATCTGACGTACAACGCTCCTCGATCTTGGGGCGAGAGAAGACATCCCTCCAATCGGAATGCTAGGAATTTATGTCGTGGGGACATGCTATGCTCAGGCCAGTGGATTTTCCGCCAGATTGAAAGATACGAACTAGGCAGCTAATGGTCCGGTCGACCCGACAACCTGAAACGACCATGGCGTTTAGCTGTACTTTCTTTTAACAACTGAGTTGAACTCGGTGCGTCGGACCGGTTCCGATCGCGGCAGTGCATCAAGAAACGGTGTCACGCTTCGAAATTCTTCTCTCTTTCCTCAGGTGTCGTTTTTCCCTGGTACGGAGCTACTATGTAGACCGTTGAATATGTGCTTAAATATTTTCACAGGTGTCTGGACTTACTTGGACTTTTCGACTTAGTAAGGGTGTGCTCGCCGTTCTGCTTCAACATTTATCTAACGTGTATTTGTTCAGGAACTCTCAAATGAATGTACCCCGTTGCTCAGAATGTGGGGCTCCAAGTCGCACTTCTTCAAAGCACTTCGCATTCGATCTGGCTACGGTCACTCATGGAACACGATATTACGAGCTGTTGAACTCCAATGAACCACCTCATGAGCCTGATCTCGTCTCTATTAAATCAATCAGCTCCAAAACCAGAACGCATCTCGGGTGTCTCGATAGCGAGATATCTCGAATTCAGGGCGTTCTAAAGGAATTGGAGGACGAGCGTGCCGCAGTGTCGGATTTTCATGCGCAGAATACCGCCATTCTCTCTCCTATCCGGCGAATGCCACCCGAGGTTCTTGGCGAAATATTTTCGTGGACGTTGCCCACAGCCAGTGACGCAGTCGTCGGACTCTGCTCGATCCGGGCTCGATCTTGGAAGCACCCCATGGATCCTAACACATATCAGCAGCCGCTGGAGAGCGGTCGCTCTGTCGACTCCCTCACTGTGGTCGTCGGTCGCCATTGATTTTTCCGTTTCCTCTCGGTATCCTCTCCCTATGCTCGAGACTCAATTCGCGCGCACACGCACCTTGAAATTTCATTTTTATGGATGCCAGAAGGCAGACCCTCGGCCGCAAATAACGATCTTTCGATGTCTCACAGAGCGCTGTTCCTTGTGGGAGGAGCTTAGCGTTGGTTTAACTTCGGATCTGGTTCCTATCCTGGCCACCGTTCGACATCGCATCCCATTATTGTGTAGTCTCTCTTGACAGACTCCCTCGCTCGTTCCTCGTTCTGAATTATTGTGCCGGTTATGGATCCAGTGGGCAGGTTCGGAAAGCCAGACTGCGGTGGACTCAATTGATGCCTTCCATACCGCCCCTTCTTTGCTTGACGTCGGCGTGTACAACGAATTTCGCCATGTGCCGATTCTTCTTCCTCTGCACCAGCTCACCCACTATGATGTCGAAGCACCATGGAAAGTGCACAAAGACATTCTCAAGATTTCCTCAAACCTCGTCGAAGCGCGTCTCCGCATCGCCTTCGACGAACCCTGGTCGGAGCATGGTGACATCATTGACTTGCCTCGTCTCCGGGGTCTCTATGGATCGGATAGGCGCATCATGAAACACCTCAGGACGCCTGCCTTGCAGGAAATAGCTTGGAGCGTTCTCGAAGATCCAGGTCTTCTCTTTCCTGATCTCGAGTCGTTCATTGCCCGTTCGGCCTGCAATCTTCGCAGGGTTTGCTTCAGAGGATCCCCTGACACTCACACAATTAGTAAGATCCTGCGAAGATACCGATCCATCACCGAGCTCGCGATTATAACCCACAAGAATCGTGGAAATTTCGACGCCCTGTGCGAAGCGGCTAACACTCTCATTTCCCAATTGACCATCCTGAACCCCTCCGACAGCGCGACAATCTCTCCACACTTATCTGCAATCGACTTTGGGTGTTCGGGTAAAACCTACTTTGACTACGCACTATTTCTGAAGATGCTGGAATCCCGATGGAGAACAGAGAATTGCGCACTAAAATCCGCTGCCTTGTTCACTGATGCAGGCTCGTGCCCGAATTCTTTAACGCTTGACGGACTCCATTCGCTTCGTGAAGACGGATTAGACCTCTCACTGCTGAATGGAAAGGAAGGGTTTGAGGCGATAAGCCGTTGGCTCTTTATCCCGTCGTGGAACTGAATTTTTAATCCCTTCATTCCCACTTTCCTGACTTTTCCTGATTTGGCTTCGTAAACCATCTTGCGGCTGTTGTTTTTGTTCAAATTGTACTCAAATTGTATACGCTGGGACGAAGTTGGCATAGTCACTCGTCAGGATACGGATTCGTGAGTGCGAGGGGGTATACGTGCACGGGCGGGTCTCACCACGCTACCTTCGAGCAGTTTGGGATGAGCTTCACGTCTTGTCAACCTTGTGGCTCGACTTTCCTGTATATCCACAAACTGAATTACATACCTGATCTCCGTCCACCATTTTACTGCCGTCATGACAATGAAAATCGATGACTCGCAAATACATCTCGACTCTCGAGCGCGAATCAAACTCACAAGGCGACATGTTCGGAGACACCCACATTCCATTAGCCATTAGTGATGCGAACACTTAGCAGAGTAATAATTAGCCAGCCCACTTTTGTCCTCGTCAGTCTTCGGAACTGAGACTCGAGAGGAAAATTTAAATGTGTCGGCCTCTAACGGTAGCCCACGCTGCCGTATAATGTGGCACTGTTTAATTGTTTCAAGCGCGGTCGGCGGTTCGACTCCGCTTCAGAACACTGCCTAATATCTTGATGACTTTTTTTTTTTTTTTTTGACATCCTCGACAACTCTTAGCACCAGCCTCTAGCCTCCATCCCAGGTTCACTGTCGGAGCCTTGGTGCAACGGTAGCCCGCACTAATCTGTAGGCAGGAAAAGTGGGAGTTTCAAGTGCGGTCGGTGGTTCGACTCCACCTTAGGGCATGCTCGGACACGCAACAGCAATTTATTTTATTTATTTCTGTGCTTCTTTTTGGCTTCAACTCTCTACAACGGAATCTCACCCTTGCATGCCTCATTCCGACTTCGAGTAATTTATTATGCACAACAGGTTGAGTTGGACCCATAAGGACCCATAAAATGAATACTTCAACTAAGCAGCGTCCTGGTCTAACTGTAGCCCGCGCTGATATGCAACTACATTCTGAAGTCTCAAGTGCGGTTGGTGGTTCGACTCTGCCCCGAGGCATGTTCTTATATTTTTTGGACCCAACTTACATCGTACCATCTCACCATCTCTACACCGAATTCAGCAACCGGAGCCCTGGTCTAACGGTAGCCCGCACTAGCTCATTCCAATAACCAATCATATCTTAAGTGTGGTCGGCGGTTCGACTCCGCCCTAGGGCATGCCGGTGTCGCAATCCAATTTTTTTTTTGCTTCTGAGTAACTTGCTACTAGTATTTCCACCATCTGAAACACTGTAAGCCGTAGGAGCCCTGGTCTAACGGTAGGCCCTGCTGGACAATAAGATGGCTACTTTATACAATTCTTAAGCATGGTCGGCGGTTCGACTCCGCCCTAGGGCATTCATTATCCTTGTCTTTTTCCGCCTTTTTTATGCATTTCGCCTCATCCAAGCCTCATCCGTCTAATTCGCCGCAACGCATAAATACGACAGCACCTCCAAAGCATAGCGCATCTAAACCTCCTCCATACGAAAGGATTAAGCGAGCATATAAAAGCGTCTGGCTGCGCCATTCCGTGTGTGTGTCTACATGCATAAGTGAGTGAGTAAATCTGTAAATCTAAGCATTATGGATAGATAGCGCGCATGGATATGCATGCATGCGCGTCTACGGCGCGTGCTGGTCCCGCGCGCGCGCGTGTGCATGCGGGGCGAGCTCGCTTCGGACGCCCGCTGGGATGGGATGCGTCCACAACGCATCGCAGCGGAGCGGGATCGAGGAGACGTCCACGTACGACGCTACTGTCTCCCCCCGTCTCCCGCGGAGCAGGAGCTCGAGCGCGGAGGCCCGTCTATACCCGCCCTATCGCCCTGCACTGGCAGCCCCTCATAAATACGGCCCCCGCACACGCACACAAGCACCCAAGAGACAATAGATACGCCCCGCGCGCGTCTATAAACCGCCGCCTGAGCGCACACCATTACGAGCCTCGAGCTCACACCCTACCCTACCCTACCCTACCTCACACCCGCACGAGCCGCGAGCTCGCGCGCGCTTGGACGGGCGAGAGGCGCCCCGCCGCGCTCGGGGAGAGGGGGCGCATATGGAGCTCGGGCTTGCAGGGCGAGGCGGGGCGCGCCTGCACGGGGGAGAGGCGCCCCGCCGCCGCTGCCACCGCACTTGGGGACAAGGGGGAGGTGGAGAGCGGGGAGGTGGGCTGCTCGGGCTTGCGTATCGGAGACGGAAGGGAAGGCATGGAGAGCGGGGCGGTGAGAGGGGGGGAGACGGGCGTGCGCGTGGGGGACGCCACGGCGGTCGGCGTGAGCGGGGACATGAGGGCGGACGAGGGGGCGGACGACGCCTTGTTGGCGATTGGCGAGGAGGGGAGGCCGATCTTGCGCAGAGTCGACGGGGATACGACGACGGGAGACGCCGGGGACGCTGCAGACGGAGGCGCCTTCGTCGCCAGCGCAAGCGGGCACACCGGCGTCCCCTCCTGCTCCTCCTCGTCGTCCGAAGCGTCCTCCTCGATCTCCACCTGCACATCGTTAATCAACATATAGCTCTTCCTCGTCTTCCTCCCCTTCTTCGCCCCCTCTTTGGTCTCGAGTTCCGCGGGCGGCAGCTGGAGCGCGGGCATCGCCGTGCGCTCGAGCATGTCGTGCCGGTCGCGCGCATAATCGTACGCGCTCGAGCCGAAGGGGGGCGAGTACGCCGCGGCCTCGGCGGCGCGGTACGCGTGGGCGTAACCAGCGCCGGCCTTCGCGCCGTGCGACCCGCCGATCGCAACGCCGGGGCGCTTGCGGGCGGCGCCGGGTGCAGGCGCAGGTAGCACGCGGTCGGGCTCGCCGTCCGCCGCCGCGCGCGAGGGGAAGTACGCGTCGGCGCCCCCCGTCGGGCCCCGGGCGCCGGTGGGCGTGCCAGGGGCGTGGAGTCCGCAGAGGAATTTTGGGGGGACGAGTTGGGCGAGGGCTCGGGTGGGGAGAGGAGCGGGAGGAAGGCGAAGGCGGGGCGGGGGCGGGGGGCGGGCGGCGGGAGGGGGCGGAGGTGCGTCAGGGCGGGGGAGGCGAGGCGCGTCGCGGCGGCGGCCGGGCGGGCGCGGCCGGGGGGCATGACGAAGGGCGTCTGGTACGCCGCGGGCGCTGAGTCTGGCGGCGGCGAGGACGGGGGCGAGGTGGGGGAGGCAACGTCGGGCACGCCGAGCGGGAGGAGCGCGATGGGCACGGTGCTGAGGTACTGCTTCGCCGGGCGCCGCGTTAACGGGTCCCAGGGCTGCGTCGCGTGCGGGAGGGACTGCGTTATCTCCTTCAGCTCGAGGAGTTCCCTGCACATGCGCAAAAACAAACGACGCAAGAAAAAAAGGCAGAGAAGAAAGCAGAAAATCGAGTCAGAAAAATCAGACAGGGGTAACGAGAAGGGAAAACGGACTGGTAGGATAGTTTTCGTGCGGGCTGGGTGGGGGTGCGGTCCCACTCGTCGGCCCAGTGGACCTCCTCGCAGCCCTCGGGGCCAAATGCGACGCACTTGCGCGAGCTGGTTCCGATGTTGCCGGGGTCGGGGGATCCCGGGGCGGACGAGGCTTTCAGGCAGCTCTTCATGCTGGGGCGGGAGGGCGAGTAAAAGATCGCTTCAAGTTCGGGGGCTTGAAGCTGGTACTAGTAGGGTTGCTGGGGCAGTGAAACGCCAGCGAAAGTCCGGTATGACGCGGTGACGTCGAGGTCGGGGGGTCGTCGGGGGCGAGTACAGCAATAGTCTGCTGAGTATTAAATTGAGAGCTCGACGCTGGGAGAGACGACGAGCAGACTAGCAGATGGATGGTGGCAAGAACCAAGAGGAGTTGGGGAGAGGTGTTTACTTGGGGGACTGTATGCATATTTGCATTTTTCGGGTGGCCAGTTGTGGGGCGATCGGGAATCTGATTGATCGACGCGGACACCCGACCTGATCCGCAGTCCCCCCGTGCCCGGAATCCCTCTTTCGCCATTGGTCGTGTGCGCCCCGCGCCGTTCGTTTTATCCTTCCGCAACACAGAGTTCATTTCGCTCATGTTCATCTCGGCTCTCGTCCACACGTCCTTCTGACCGACGGCCTGCAGCGATTTTTCCGCCACTCGCCGCGGAGTCGTCACGGAGTCTGGACCACACGCAGGCCCCGTGGTCATCGCGTATCCTCGAGACAGGCCCCACGTCGGCCGAACGCACTCGGAGCGCTATATTTCCGCCCCGCCTCGGCCACTCGGACCCTAATCCCGCTCCTCGTGGTACTCCGTTTTCCAATTCGGGATCGTTTCTGGCATTTTTCAGGAACCCGGTGGGTGCGGGAATTTTGCAACAGCTTCCAGTGCTACCCAAGTTGGAGCACAAGGGTAAAAATGGCGCACAACTCACAGGGACTGTTACAGCACTGTACAGCGTTGGGACAGGGCCAACGCCTAGACCCTGACCGGTGATAGAAATCTCTGCCTCTTATAGCACGCAGGTCCCAACGTGGTCGCGTGTATCGCGTCGCGTACTACGACGATCCTGCGCCGACAGAACCGAGTCCCCGACGGCGAAAAGTCCAAGAAAGTTCAAAAGTTCAACATGTCGAACTTTCCCAGGCCCACACAACCAACCAACCACACTATGCGTCGAAGTTCACCCTGCACTATTCGATTCGTATTATAATTATTCCCCCGCATTCCGCGTCCGCGGGCCCAACCAAGCCTTATTGAGCCTTATTCCGTACTATGTGGATGTTTAATGAGACAGGGGTAAGTATTACGGCCACCCCACACAGGAGCTAGGCTAGTAGCGGTTTACGCGGCCGCGGCCGTGCGACGCATTTACGTACGGCGTACACTAGCCAGGTCTGTGCTCCTCTCCTACGCCCAGGGAGTACAGGTATCGGCAAGTAATCCCCAAGGGCCTGGGGGTATTTTTATAAAGCCAAGTGATTCTCCTTTACGATTGGTTTGTTTACCCGGTTGATTAAGTTGGGTATGGTACTAGCTTCAAGTTCATTGACAACTTGTTGGGCGGGTGGAATTATACTTGAATGCCCCAGGTTAACACGTTCCGAGACGAATATAGACGAGCTAACTTGACACGCAAGGGAATTAGAAGAATCTCGCTTTGCCGCCGGCACTTCAACCAATGGCTTAAAACGAGCAGCACATATACGGAGGCCTGAGTGCCGCCGATCCGCGGCCTCCGTCTAAGAGCTATAGGGAGAAAACAAGGTATATTTATATTATGTACAACCCCGGGGCGGCATCGTCGATCCACAGCACACCATGAGCTAAGCATTCGCAGGGCTGCTAGCGCTACATATCATTTCCTACGGCGTGCAACTGTGTTCGCAATCACACACGGACAACACGCGGGCCCTTCCAGAGTATTAATTAACTTCAAAACCCGAGTTTACTTCCCAGCTGGTCTCCTTCCTCTTTTTCTTTCTACTCACTCACTCACTCGGGCACTCTGAACCTTGGGTAGTCTCGGTATACTACAGTAACGATGCAGCCTGAGGGATGGGGAATAAATGATAACGATACCGTGACAATGCTGTGGTTGAATTAATATTCGCTGAACGCTGAAATTTTTGGAAGGCAGCCAAAAGGCGGCAGATACTTATAATCGTACGTACTTTGCTTCGCTTACTGCAGTACATTCCGAGTCCGCTTAGAGCCGAGCGAAGGTTGAAAGCTCGGGTGCAAGGGAATAAAGGCCTTGATACCTTTAATTGCTGTCGCATCCGCTTAAGCTTGTTTAAATTATCTTCGTTCGAACTTCCATTCGGAAACCCCTCCCCACTCCTGATATACAATGAACTATTCAAATCAACAGAGGGAGTGAGAAAGGAGAGAAACAATCGGAGGAGGGAAAAAACGAGGGACAAAATAAAATATATACATATATATGGAAAAGAAAGAATACCCACACGAGTATGCCCCAGGGCGGAGTCGAACCGCCAACCACACTTGAAGCTCACTGGATACAACACACTGAACAGCGTGAGTTACCGCTACACCAGGGCGTCGATACCTAGGGCTCTAGCATTAAGCATGAGTGGAGGCCCAGGGGCAGGTGGGAGTTGAAAGGAAAGAAGAAGAAAAAAACCATTACAAAAAAGCCTGAACCTGTAGTGTCCTAGGGTGGAGTCGAACCACCGACCGCACTTGAAACGTTATCATCTCCTCCCTGTATGCAGCAGCACGGCCTACCATTAGACTAGGACAACCTTTCATTCAAGCAAGGAAAAGTGATAGAGATAGAGATAGAGCGGTGGATGGGGAGCCTGAACGTCAAACTTTCAAGCCACCCCTGCTCTGATGGCTCGAACTAAGCAAGTTTGAACTTGGGTAGAGTCATATCGGGTGCCAGCGAGAGAGAAAAAAACTAGGGAGAAGGAACTAAAGGGGAAAAAAGAAACCGTCTATCAAGGCTAGTGTCGCAGGGTGGAGTCGAACCACCGACCACATCTGAACCGCCTCTCTATACTTTCATACAGCAGTGTGGATTACCGTTAAGCCAGGACGGCGGTTCATTAAGTCTGAATCTGCGATGTAGTCTGGTGGAGATGAGTGGATGCCTTTCCGATTTGACGGTGGATTCTGAATATTGAAAACTTTCAGGCTAACACTAGACCAACGATCTGATGGCTCAAACCTGAGGCCTCCAACTTTACATTAGCTGCGGCAGGGCTGTATCGAATGCACAAGAAACCGACAAACAGAAGAAAAAAAAGGGGAAAACAAAAAAGAAAATGAGAGAGAGATAATGTCCTGGGGTGGAGTCGAACCACCGACCGCACCTGAAAGTCATAGTTACAGTGTATACAGCAGTGCGGGTTACCGTTACACCAGGACGACATTTCGCTAAGCCTGAATTTTCGGTTGAAGGGTGGATGCCTTCTGGTTTGAGAGGCCGTCGATTTTGAGTGTTGAAACTTCAACTATGGATGTTGCGGCTGAGCTGTCCGCGCCAACCGTTGAACCAATTAAGTTACAACCAGTTTGAAGGCAAGTGGAATATCAGAGGACCGCGGCGAGGGAAGAATGAATGTGGTACGTATGGTAAATGTGGATTCGAGGTCAGAGGCAAGTCGAAAGAAGCCGTCGAGAAGCTTGCACCGCAAGTTTCAACCAGAACATTCAAGGCCGTCCTTCATGATACGATCCCTTCGAGGGCCGGCGTCCATCCAGTTCTCGGTAACGAAGGAGCGAGTGAAAGTTGAACAACGCTGTTCGGATCAAATCGGAATCTTCCTCCCGGTTATGCCTTGCAGTGTGGTTTGTCGATCACCTTCAAGACTAGGGAGCGCCGACTCCGTCGGCAAGCACCTTGCTTGCGACGGTTCAGGACCTGCCTTCTTAATATTCAGGTGGGCTTGTGGGTGGGCTTGTGGCTTAGCTCGCTGTGGTTGGGCACCGTCTGAGGGAATAGGACGTAAATATGAGTCAAAGATGAGTCCGAACTTTACAAACATTTGGAGTCTGGACTGACTCTAGGCTCCGCCGAGTGATTTAGGATCACCGGGTGCGACGAGAAGTGTGCCAATTATGAGGGTGGAGAGACCTTGACAAGCAAGGTAACTTCCACAGACTTCAAGCTCCCAGTTTCCTTCGCGTCGTTAGCTGGTTCCTATGTTGTCACTTTGTGGAATCAGATCTTTCGACCCACAAACGCCAAAGATTCACAGCTGACTCGCGAACTGGATGGACGAAGCACTGGAGCGGCGCATTGCCCAGTTCTTTGAGATGCCGAATTCTGTCCTCCCTTGACAATTCCTATTCGAGCATTCTATCGACCAGAATTTTACTCTCAAACAAGTGAGTATGATGCCATCCCTGCTTAACAACCTCTCTGAACAGGTCTCCAAAGGGCTCTCAGCCTTCAAGTCCTGTGGCGGCTCCAGCCTTCCTCGAATCTTGGTCTCCCTCATAAGCCTGGCCAATCCGGCCGATAAACACGGAAATGGTCGATGTGTCGGCGGTGACGGGTTTCTAGGAAGATACAGCATCCTTTTTGCATCCTCAATCAGCTATGTCCACCACAGATCCCAGCGGGGGCAAGTCCCCTGGTGGTGCGAACATGGAGGCCGGGAATACCAGCGGCCAAATCATTGCCCTCGAGGACAACTGTGGACCCGTGGTCGCAGATGGACCAAAGGAACTCTCAGCGGTATGGTTCCTTTCGTCCAACGCTCAAATCGAGCTAAGCTTTCATGTCACAGCTCTCAATATATCTCTACGCTGCACGGAATACACCGCGTTGGTGTCCGCCATCGCGATATTCGGCCGGCAAAGTTGATGCTGACAGACGCGGGTCCCTTCATCGTTGACTTCGATATTGATCTGAAGGGAGGACCGAAAAGAATGGAAATGGAGCATGTTCAACGACGCATATCCGGAGCGCGACGAAAGTGGCACAACAATCAGTCGCCATCCCTCACGGAATGAATCAGAAGATGAGGCGGAAGATGACTCGGGCTTGGAGGCAGTAAAATTGCTCCCATGACATATGCTGCCTTAGTGCTATTCGAGTGTTTTCGATATTTGTTAGTTTAGTGTGAGCGCAAGTTGAACAAAAAAGGCGGCCAGGTGAGGGGAAATAAATGTGAAGACGGTCTTCAAGTCTTCGGGACTTGACGAAGCAGCTTTGCACCAATGACTGCGAGGTTGTGTAATGGAAGAACAGGAGAGACATTATGTCCGGAAATATACACAAGTTATCCTCCCATCAGGAACGATGGGCAAATTCAAGCCCAACCTGGAATATAGATCCAATGCCCCATGACATCCGCCGCTTCTCGTCCCTGCCGCAATAAGAGATCCAATCCTTCATTGCGAAGCGAATGGAGTCCATCAAGTGTCGTAGGATTCGGGCCCGGGCCTGAATCCATGAACAATGAGGCGGATTTGAGTGCACAGCTCTGTGCTCTCCATCGAGATTCCAGCATCTTCAGATAAAGGGCATGATCAATGTAGGTTTCCTCCTCACATCCAAACTCGATTGTCGTTAATTGCGGCGACACCGCCGCGCTCCCGGGGGGGTTGGGGACGGTCAAAGAAGAAATGAGGGTATTGGCGGCTGTGCAGTGGTTGTCTAAATCTCCATCACGGTTCCAGGTCAAAATCGCTAGTTGGGTGATGGCTGGGAATTGTTTCAGGATGTCGATGACGGTGCGAGCATCAGGGTATCCTCTGAAGCAAACCCGTCGGAGAGCGCAGGCAGAGCGTATGAGGAATGAGTCGAGAGTTGGAAGAAGAAGATCTTGATCAGCTTCTCGAGTGCGAAAAGCTATTTCCTGCAATGCAGGCGTTCTGAGGTAATCCAGGATGCTTCCATGCGATACATAGAGACGACGGAGACGTGGTAATTCAATGATGTCACCGTCTTCTGGCCAGGGTTCATCGCCGAAGATAGCGAGACGTGCCTCAACAAGATTTTGGGCCAGCTTTAAAATGCCTGCGTGTATCATCCATGTGGCGTTAAGCTGGTACCAGGTGAGCTGGTGCACGGGAAAGGGAGCTGTTGCAAGGTGATATCCATTATGAAATCCTGCCTCGAGCAGAGAAGGAGCAGTATGGAAGGCATCGCTCAAATCTGCCGCTGTCAGGTTTTCCGAATCGTTCCACGAAATCCACAACCTGCGCAGCGATGGGAGGCGATTTCGAAGCGTGGCAATGATGGGAACCATATCCGAAATTAAACCAACGCTGAGCTCTTCCCACAAGGATGAGCGTTCTGCGAGAGATCGGAAGATGGCGACTTGAGACAGAGAGTCAGCGTCTTTGCACCCGTAGATGGTAACTTTCAAGTTCCGTGCGCGCGCGATTTGAGTCTCGAGCATGGGGAGAGGACACCAGACGGAAGCGGAATAATCAATGGCGATCAGTGACCATAACGAAGGAGTCGACAGGGCGACAGCTCTCCAAAAGCTGCTGGTCTGTCCCAGTACCCATGGGCTGCTCCGTACGTCGAAACCGCGCTCAAGTGCTTCCGTGATCGAGGGCAATGTCCACGAGAAGATTTCGGCAAGAATCTCTGGTGGCATCCTCCGGAGTGGGGAGAGGATACCGCCATTCTGCGCACGAAGGCTAAGTACCGCGGCTCGCTGTTCCTCCAACTCTTTGAGAAGGCCTCGAACTTGCGCAATTCGGTCATCGAGATACACCAAGCGTTTGCTAGCTTTCGTTTCGATTGACCCAATGGCCGTCAGTTCGGCGTCCTCGGGGGCGACATTGCTGGCCAAGAGTTTCTGATAGAGTGCGAGTGTTCTGGGGTCAGCTTGAAGATTGCGCAGGGGTTCTTCTGTAGTACTGGGCCGGGGAACGGCGGCACCGCATGTCGGGCACGGGAAAGTCATTTAGCGACAAACGGGCACTAGACACGATAGGGATTCTGAGCGATTAGTATTCAAGCTAGAATGTACTCATTTACCGAGGTCGAGAGTCGAACGATGTCGCGTTCGTAGTGGTTCGTGGTGGTCTGTGCCAAAGAAGACTTTGTTTGTGGCAGCCGAAATCGGCCCGACCGATCCGATTCAACCCACGATCCGATGCCGTGCACCGCCACTCGAGCGGAGTTTGAATGCTTATTTTTTTTTCGTCCACAACTTGGTCCACAACGTACATCTACAGAAACGAGGAATAGTGTTCTAGCTTGGCCTACAAGTGAGTTCTCTACTTTGTGGCTAGTAAATACAAAACTGAAGTCTATATCGAGCTTCTCGAATCTCGAATCTCTACATACGTGCAGATTGCCACTATGCCGTCCCATACAGAATCCGCCTCCGCTGCCACTGGCACCCACGCTTTACCCACTGCTAGTCAAAGAGATTCCCTTGCGGCAGATCGTGCGCGTATTTCCTACGTTGTAGCTTACATCGCAGAGCTGGAACGCTCCCTCCGCTCTCTGCAACAAGAGAGGAACCTCATACAGCGTCGGCTCGACGCCTACACATATCCAGTCCTGACGCTTCCCAACGAAATCATGTCTGGAATCTTTGTTCATTTCCTCCCCGTCTATCCAAAACGCACGCCCGCCAATCATCGGATGTTTGTCCCCAATCATGCTGGGTCAGATATGTCGAAAAATGGAAAGAAATACCGCTTTCCACCCCTGCTCTTTGGAGGGGATTACACTGCACTTGCGCAAGAATTCGAGACTTGGGCGGAAATTCCGTCTCCTTAAAACCTTCCTGCAGCGCTCTGGAGCTTGTTTGCTCTCTATCAAACTGGATTCCAATATAGTCAAGGACAATTCACAGGCGGTGGCCCCCTTTATCCAATCAATTGCATCTCACTGCGATCGCCTGGAGCATTTGAAGCTATGTATCCCTCAACGTTCTCTCCCATCGGTCGTTGGCCCCTTCACTTTACTCCGCCGCTTGAAAATTAGGTCTTTCGGGAACATGGACAAAGATGATTCATTCGTAACCCACGCCTTTCATGCGCGCTGCAGAGGATCACTTTGGATTCTTTCGCGACGTGTATCGCTCCATGTTTCCCTGGTCCCAAGTCACGGTAAGACACGAATGTACACAAATCTTGACCCATGCACTCGGCCTCGTCCATTCCAGGGTAGGGATCCACTGTGACTGGGATCCTAATGCTGAACAGCCAAGGTGCTGTTGCTCCGTTCATGTTGTTTATCCACTAATAATAATCCTATTAAGTGCTGTCACCCTGCCATTGCTGGAAACTTTTATTTGCACTAGCGTGTTTGAGGATCCTCTTGGCGTATTCTTCGACGCATTGACCCTTCCTGCTCTCCGCCGACTTCAGGTCATGGAGGCCTCCCTTGGGCCGAATCCTGTGGACAGATTGGCATCATTTATATCGAGATCACGGTGCAACTTACAGGAACTATACATCACCTATTGCAGTCTGCCCAGTGACCGGTACCTCGGAGCATTGCCACTTGTCCCAATTTTGTTGTTTGACGGGCAGCTGGACGCCACCATGTTTTTGGAAGCGAAGTCGGATGATGAAGATGACGAAGAAGATGAAGAGTCAGATAGTGCCGAAGAATTAAACGCGAGAGAGGAAGCGGATGGCCAAGGTGGTGAAGACGCGGGCAGCAATGAGGAGTCAGATTAGGTGCTCAGGCGCTTTTTTTGGAGTATGCAGTGCAGAACGACTGTCCATTCGCAGCAGGCCATCCTGTGCTCTCGTGCAGCCTCCCTAGCTTTTTCTTCGTTCTTCACAGTATATCAATGAGAAATTAAGGCTGGTCGGAAATTCAACCAATCCAAAACGACTGTCTTTCGAACAAGTGGCGACCACGCTTGAAACTGGGTATCATGGGCGCACACAAAGTCAGCGCGGGTTACCGTTGCACCAGGGCTCCGACGGTTAACATGGGATAGGGCGGAGAGATGCCAGACAGCAGTGCGCCAGTGGTGGAGGAAAATGCATAAGAAGCATATGAGGCGGAGTCGAACCGCCAACCGCACTTGAACCAGTCTTGCAATGGGAAACAAATCAGCACGGACGACCATTAGACCAGACTGACCTCTCTTGCAAGTAGAATCTATGGCTTAGTGGATAGTATTAGTCTCTCGTAGACAGACGCTTCAACAGATGAAGCTCGTTCCTGTCCGTGGCCAAGTTGGCCTTGAATCAAATTTGCAACGGACTATATCGGGCCTCTTGGATTTTTTCAAAGCTAAGGGCACCGGCCGAAGTCCTACAGTTCAAAGTACAAAAGCAGCAGGAAAATATTTGTATGCGTTGGGGCCCTTTAGTTGGGTTGAAATTTGTTATGAATCTGAACCGTCGGACGCAAGTCCGAAATTGTCGGAACGGATATCCGATGGCTGCGGCACTGCCACCGACTCGGATGTTTACTCTCAACCACTTCCATCGCCCCGCTCGCTACCGTCTCACGGAGCCGTTGAGCACACATATGCACAGCTGGGGAGACTTTGACTAGGATCCAAGGCTGTCTGCGGGTAAGAAACAGCCACGTTCGTGCCTGTCGGTGAGGGAAATTTAAAAATCAAAAGGAATGAATCCCGGTGTCATTTGCCCGGTGTTCTCCTTAGACCTTTCAAGTTTCCCTCCACTGGCAGGACTTCTGTTTTAAGACTGATGAGGGCACGAATGAGGCTGCATCGGCGCACCTATATTCTGTGACATCTGCTTCTCCAGTGGTGGGCTGCGGAGGGCTGCGGGTGCCGTCGACCTTGGTGCATTGTAAGTGTGACTCTCGCTCCGAGTCGTTGCATTTGGGACAATGCTCATCTATTGTAATAATAGCTAAAAGAGATAAAAGCGGCGAATAATAGTAAACGTGGATAGGGTAAAATGGGCCTCGATATACTCAAATAATCTCCGAGATCAAAAAAGACAGATAGGAATGTCCGGCGATCTTGACGAGAAGTTCACTTCATCCCAAGCTGCTCGAAAGTAACATGGTGAGACCCACCCTTGCACGTATACCCCTTCGAATCCTTCACGAACTCGTATCCAGCGGGGCACGGCTCCATGCGCAGCTTCACCATCGTCTCCTTGATGATGTCCTGCGTCTTGTCGTCTGCAACGTGGGGCGCGGCCTGGACGCTCGGTTTACTCGCGCGCGCCTCATCTTCCCTCGCCTTTCTTTCCTTTCGTGCCTGGAGCTCCTCCTCCCTCCACTTCCGAGTTTCCTCTCTCGCCTGTTTCGCTTCTGCTCTCTCCCGCGCTTCCTCCTTTCTGGCCTGCCGCTCTTCCTCCCTCCACTTCCTTTCCTCGTCCCTCGCCAGCTTTTCGTCCGCCTCCCTCGCCTTCCTCTCCGCCGCCTCCTGCGCCTCTTTCTCTTCCGCTTCTTTCGCCTTGCGCTCCGCCTCCGCGCGCGCCTTCAACTCCACCTCCTCCTTCTGCCACGTCGCAGACACCTCCACGGCGATGCTGCGCATCGTGCGCGCAGTGGGGTACTCTGCGACATGGAACACCACGTAAGGCTGCGCTCCAGCGCGCACGCGCACATTCGGCGCGACGTCCTGCACGTCGAGGAAGTGGCTCCACTGCTCGGCGCCCCCGTTGCACTTGACCGCCAGCGTCGTCGCCAGGCAGCGCGCAGCGGCCGCGTCGACCATGCGCGGCGCGTAGTCCGTGCTTGGGCGGTACACGCCGAGCGGGGCGCCCCCGGGGACGACGCCCGCGGACAGCGCGGCGCTCGTGAGGAGGACGTCGGTCTGCACGGTCGCGTTACCGTCGTCGCCGGTCGTCGCGTATTTGACCAGGTAGGAGAGCGCGAGGAGCGTCGGGTTCGGGGTGGATGGGACAGGCACGGGGACGCAGAGCGTCCAGGTGTCGTTGCGGCGCGTGTTGGCGGCGAGCGCGGTTATCGGTTCCTCGCGGAACGACGCGTAGGTGTGCAGCAGCGCTTCGTCTGCGTCGTCTGCGTGCTCCGGCGGGTAGCTGGTGAACGTGCCGTCTCCATTCGCCGCCAGGACTGGGAAAGAGCGAGCGAGTGTCTGGCCGCTGGGGACGATGACCGGAGACTGGCAGTGGCGTGCAGTCATGCAAATGGGCGCCGCTGCAGCGGGTGCAGCGGGAAACGAGGAATAGGAAACCGCTGGAAAAGCAGCATGATGGTGCGTGCACGCTGTTGCAGCGATGGCTGCAAGTGGAGCTTGGTGAGTTCTCGCGGACATGTTTCGTTGGGTGGGAAGTTGAGGTATGTATTTCACAGAATTCTGGCCTAGGTTTTATACTCTAAGTTGCCCGTGGCCGGATGCACTTACCTACTCTCCAGGAACACCATGAATGATTAATCTGACTCAACTGCAACGAGTCCCAACTCTCGGATATCCCCTCGTGCAGCACGTTTGTCCTTGCACATCCCGATATTCCTCCCAGATGGCGACATTATGTGAGCGCCATCGTGCTTCCTGTTGTGTTATATTTACGATTCAGTCCATCACGCTGCGGGCCACATCAACTCGCAGAACTAAACCAGATTGGAGCTCATTCAAGGCCGGAGGTATTCAGTGCCGGTGGACTTTCGCGTGGAATTCAACTTGAAGGTCAGACATGAACGCGCGCGCGGCAGCTGTTTGGGCCTTAGTGCGCCGATCGGCGTTAGACTCGGCGACAACAAATCCCGGTGACGTAAAAGTACCCTAGTATCACCCTTGTACTGCTCTCGTCTACGCGTTGCTCGACATCTTGCTTGCAACCGATTTCGGGCTGCTTCGCACGAAGGTGCGTAACCTATAACTGCACGGTTCGACATGAATCCGCGAGGTAATTTGTTCGAACGCGTTAATTTCAAGTTATCCTTCCGGCAGGAGCGTCCTTCCAGGACGCCATAGTGGCACGACTCGGAGATAATGTTGAATACATGTGAGTCTGATATCGGTGATGATACCGCAAATTATCACTGTGGACGTTCGTTCTATTTCTGACAGATACGTGCAATGAGTTGGCTATAGATCCTGGGACCGTTCAGGCAATTGACAGCTGAGACGTTTTCTGAGCCATTCAGGAACCCAGAAGACATTAGGGTGTCTCAGAATTAGAATTTGGGGTCCAACTTGGAATGGCTTCGCGTACGTTCCATAGGGATCTCTGTCCCGAGAGCCTGAAGGCTGACAAGAAATAGGGGATATCATGAAACTTTCACTTCATACCGAGTCGGGGTGCTCGGAATTACTGTCGTTTCTTGAGTAGCCGAATCATCCTGCCGGCGGGTTTTTATATTTGTGGAGTTTTCCGGTGCCTCTGAAGTGATTCCGTGAGTAAAAAAAGCCAAATTGATTATAAGAGTTTCAAGAGATTCAAAAAACCCAACTTGAAGTTCCTGATCACTCGCTCTTGGGGTTTGCGAGAGATTCCCATAGATTCTGAACATAGAGATCCGACGTCGTGCAGAGTTAGTACACGGCACGGAAGTCATTCACTGAGATAAGGTCAAGAGGATTCTGTAATTCCCGCCCAGGCAGTCTTAGAAAAACGCATCTCAAGAAAAATGTACGTTCTAATTCTTGTCCATGATCTGTCCGGTCGTGCTCTTCACTATAGCCACCGTCGGGAAAACCACCTTCACGCCGAGAGCTTTTTGTGCCTATCTTCGGATAGATTCATCTGCGATTTGAGCGCGGACGCGTGCCCGCAGGCGGAGAGGTGGAATTGGTTAAAGCACTGCGTGTACATTCCGATCCTCGATCCCTATAAAGCATCCAGGATCAAAGATATAAATGAGGGAAGAGAAATTGGCATTCCATGACTAGATTCAGGGTTTCGCTTCTGGCCAGTCCCAGCGTCTTGATGGCCCGCAAAAGGCGTGAACGGCCGTTCCTGCTACAACTGTTAGATAAATGCCCATGCTGCACAAACGACGGACTTCATGATGCGCTCCCACCCCTCAGACTTCCCGGCGATGTTATGTACCAGCTCAGCCATCACATTGCTCCAATACCAGAGCTTAGAGAGGTCGCTGATTGAGTTGATCGGGAGGTCAGATTTCTACGTGAATGTGAACTACGGTAATAAAGGAAGGGCGGCCGAAAATATGGCGACGAAACATTTCGGTGATTAAGGTAGACCTCGAAGATTCTCACCGTCCGTTTGAGATGCTTCAATGCAGCACCCACGTTTGCCGCCTTGAGCACATTTTCAAGGACTTTTGCAAAACCTTCTTCAGCTTGGCTCCACTGGTTGATTGGGGCGGTTTTCCATCGGGGGAGCTTCGGGCCGATTATATTTAATGAATTACAATAGAGGTCTTGGATGAGTACAGCCTAGAAAGTTTATCTTGATCAACACGCTTTCCACGAAGAAAAAACTTACATTCTCCAAGTCGCTCCAGTCGAGTGGGATCAAATTTGCGACAGCTCGAAGACGTCCGGAGCTATAGAAGAGCAACATAGACTCGTTACCAGTCTGCCTACGAATGGCAAAAATATGTGGCAAGGACTTTGCCTACGAGACTGGTAACGAGTCTAACCCGTGCCGAACTTGTCGGAATCAGGCCGACAAAAATGCAGATCACCCTCGAACCGGGCGTCGGGACCGTACCTGTCAACTTATAATTGGGTTTTCCCGCATATGGTTCGTATTGAATGCTGGAAGCGTACATGGTGCAGACCGTTCCGACGAGGGCGCGGCATAGATTTAAGTTTGGTTTAAATTCGGTACCAACGGGTGGGAGGGCGGCGAATGCATAACCCCGCCAGTTGTCATGTCGGGTTTCAGTGCGCATGCCATCGTATCCCCAGGCTACCCGTCTATTTTTTATGAACTCCTTTCGTCCCACTTCTCAATGCCCCCTCCCCACCATTCTTCCGCTCCATCAGCACGTCCACACAGCTTCGTTACTATTTCCTGGACTAGTATCCTGATTCTCTTGTATTCATCATTCACCCTTGCCCGCCTACCCCGCGTCGGCCTGCACATTGGTTAGCTACGGATGATGTTACTCCTCATCCTGAACTGGAGGCGCCATCTGTTACAGCACATTAAAAAACCCATGCGCTTAAGATCCCGATTCAACCTTCTCCAGTACGGTGATCAAGCTGCCTGCCGTGCTCGGAACGGGATCCGACTTCTAATAGGGATAGTCCCAAAACAGCAATCAGCGAGGCCGAATAATCGTACCTGCCACGAATTATCATACTTCCGCGCGGGACGGGGATTGATCTACGTGAACTGACCTCGAATTTGAAACTCCACTGGAAGAGCACTTCGTCCAAAATTTCGGACCGTCATCCAATAAAACGCGTCAAATCCAGGCGGTGAATACGATTACGGCAAGTTGATGTTATGAATCTACGAATCAAACACTGCGTTTCACGCAGCGAAGAGGCTGAGAATATATCCCCTCGTCAGGTACCGTAGTTAGCCTCCTAGGGTAAAATTTCACGAGCTGGCGCTCCCCCCGGCAACCTTGGAACTTCGATCGTAGCCTCGAGTATCCTCGAACTCGGGACGATGTCAACTACAAACTCGAAACAGTTTGCATATTATACTCCCTATAAATCTGATCTTTAGGAAAGCCCGTCGCGCAGCTAAAGCGCTGGGCGAGAAAAGTGGTTGGATTCCAGAGTATGCCCCTCCGTTGTGCCTGATAGCCGCCTGTGTTTCAACATAGTTTTTCAACTTGAACCTTTCTGAGTTACCGGGGGATTTTTGCTTCACTGGCAAAGTAGCCAGGTATGTGATAGCAATTGAGCTGGTGTCTGAGGTTAATTTAACAAAACTTGAACAACTATTTGAACTTCAAAGCTTTGGTTGTGACGGTACCGAGGCGGTCATCATTCATCAATTGATAGGACAATTCATCCGCGTCTAACTGAGTGACTCAGCCGCTCATGACCACAAGCCCAACACAAGGTCAACTTCTCCCAAACTCACTGCCTACCTCAGCGACCTCCGCTGTATGCCCAGCTACCTCACACCTGCGCCACCAGAACGGCGATATCATATTTACCAGGTCAACTCAAGTGTGGCACCTCGTGACGGACTGCCCTTGTTCAAAAGACCTGCCTGTCAGCTCCGACGAGCAACAGGCTTCTTTTCGATGTGTTTTTCTGCAAGTCTCCTGCCGCAGTCTCGTGCCCGCGCCAAATCGGGCGAACCCAACCCGTGCCATTCATCATGCCAAACTTTAACGTTTTCAACGTCCCCCTCTGGCCCTGGGTGTTTTTATCAATCGTAGGCCCGCCCATGTGAAAGGTGCGGTTTGGGTGGCCTGGTAACTGCTCAAAACATCCCGGTCCAGATCTTCGGAATATCATCAGAACTCCTTCTCCGCCTTCGTTCGGATATCTGTTGAATCTAGACCCTACACTTTCGCAAGCCAGCGCTTCCGAATCTCTTGCGAAATCCCAGGCTTCCCTCGCCTAGGCCTTGTCTTTGGTGCTTCCTCGCAGCGCTTGCACTCTTCACCCCGTCTCAACCTACAGATTATGATGGATGCCTCCCATCAACACGACGTGGTCACAGCCTCGACCACGGCCGCCTTAGCGCCGACAGTCATGCCATCTCGCAGCACATCTCTGCCTTGGACTCCAGTTAGATTTATTCTCTCACTGCACCTCATTTTCGTCGTCACGTGCCGTTGGTTGAAATCTTTCGAGACGAGACAAGAACTGTACTCGCAGTACCATCTTAATTGCCATGGCTTCCGGAATCTAAATCCCGACTACGGTTTGACTCGTCCCCAGAGGAGGACGAAGTTGAACATTTCCTCTCACCAACCAAGGTTCTCCCACTCCCACCCCGCAGCCTGCGCGCCCAGATCCCGCTCTATTCACGTCTCTGGCATATCGATCGCCGGGACCGTCATAGCAGCCTGAACTTGGGCATTTAACTTAGCTCAATCCACGGCCCATCATCGAGGGAACGCCGGGCCCAATCGTGCCTCGTTCAGCGCTACGGCGTGCAGTGCATAAAAGGAGGACTTCATCACGGTGCTCATAGGTCTATCAACGCCTTCATCTTCGGATATCATAGCATCTCGATTCACCATACTCTGGATGCGGCGCGCAAGCTCCAGAATAAGTGCAGACGCCGTGCGGCGATCCCAGTGCCTGGCGCGTAATAGTTTTTCATGTGCGCTTATTCAGTATGGGAGTCGGTGGCGCACGCCTGGCAGCGCGCGCAATGGCTGGATATATCACATCGCACCCGCGCTGGATTTTCCTCGCTCAACGCAACGGTCACCCATGTGTCTGGCGCTCCGATCTGTGTAGCGAGGTGGGAGTCGTTCATCCAGCGCTGTCACGCCCCTCCGTCCCGAATCCTCTGGCGAAGAATGATTGGATTCCTGTAAAAAAGACATTCCTCGTCCACGGTCCTATCATCTGCTCAGGGGCGCCATTGACCGGAAAGCATGACGAATCCGGCGTCTTACGCTGAGTTCGCGCGGGTGGTTGAATGTTCCCGAGATAATTTCATTTCAACAGGAGACCTGTGAAATTTGAATCTCCCAATGCTGCACTCTGGAGTTGCGGACGCACGTAGGAAGAACTGCCACGAAATTGAATACCGTCGATGCGCTTGAGGCATACATAGATATGCTATCGCAGAGAATCTTCGCTTTGGCCGGGACCGAACGCCAGGGTGCACCTGACCTCTGCGCACCTCGTCCACCACTTATTTACGTGACTTTAAGGGCCATTGCGATGCCTGGCGGTACGAGTCCCGGATCGACTTGGTCCTAAAGGTGCGTCCCATCGGAAATGACAAAGTTTCAATTTGGGACCGCGCAGGCAATCCTCTTCCTCCTCCGCCTCACTGCCTCACGCTGTGGCTTCGAATTTTTTCTCGCTTTGCTCACGGTTTGTGCAATTAGCAGTTGCAATTGGATATACACGGAACTTCCTTCTCGGAGTTGAACCTTTTCAATTTCCCCGCCGTTCGACTTGTTTTCTTGCTTGTTTTCCGTGCTGTGGGTGAGATGGAAATCTTATTTGCTATAGATACCTCAGGTATCTCTCAATGTGAGATGGCCTGCATGATCCTTCAGTTCTATATGAAACCCGGAAATTATTTTTTAATAAAACACCTGTATCCCTACGTCCCAGTGTTCTCACGCTCTCTAAGATCTCGGCGATCGTCTTGGTGCTGCTTCAATGGTTCTCGCTACACAGATGAGCCAGGTGTCGTCAAAACCTCGAGCTGCAAGGAGGACTGACACCAGTGACCGGATATGCTAGAATATGGCATAGTCAAGGAACTGTTTCTGGGTTGGACCAAGTAGTTAGTATCGACAAAGTGGAGGGAGGGATTTGACTACCCATCGTTCAGTAATGCTCTGTGCCAACGCGTCGGGCTCGTTCTGGTTGGACAGGACAAAGTTAATATAGTTATGGATCTACAGTGTACGAGTCAATAGTGGGGAGAGCTGATGTAGCCAAGGAAGGGATTGACAGACGTTGACGGGACCGAGAATAGGCCCGGTGGGGGTGTCCCGAAGGTGTCGGAGGGTGCAGATCCACGGACTCGAATGGGAAAAGATATTTTAGTAGCTAAACATTGGACGGAACAAGCAAGGGAATATGGAGCGGTGGGTCACCATATAGTCATGCAATACAAAACCTAGGATGAGCGAACTCGGATCCGGAATGTCGTACGCGATATGTGAGCCGTAATAAAAAGGCGCGGATAAGACATGAATTTTGTCGCGATTGCTCGCGGCTCGCCGTGCAGTACGGAACTTTTTATAATGTTTGCCGACATGAGCCGCCGCGTTCCCCGCCCCCCGCCCCCATCCACTTGCCGCCCACCATTTTTTAAGAAGAGCTGGAACAGCTCACTAGTATTTTCACATAACCCCGTGAATAAAATTCACGGTTACTTCGTCAAAATGTACCCCGTCGAAGATGGCTTAGTGCACACTTGCCATGATGTTCTTTGCCTTCACCACTACTGCAATGTGCATGCATGTACTCTGTGAGCTTTTATTTATGGTTCGCCTATGCCCGCATCTACTGCATGTACCCCTTGCTTGCGCTTGCTCCAAGATTGTATGTACCCTTTTCTTGTGCATGCTCCGAGTCCTACTGCATGTACCCCTTGCCAGTGCATGCTCCAAGTGCTACCGCATGTTCCCTTTGAAGCTCAAAATTTTATTTGTGGATTACCCGTGCTCGTACATACTGCTATTGCATGTATACGCACCGGTTGGCCCCTGGCCCCTGCTGGAATTTTTTCATTGCTAATGCTCAACCGGCATGGAGCAGACACCCCGTGAGTAGAATTCAAGGTTACTGCAGGTCTTTTGTGGCCAGGGACCCAGTTGATCTTTTTGTAGCTTGTGCATCCGACACCAGATACTCCCTCACTGCTGCTCCATGTACCCCTTAACTTGCACCTTTTATTTGTGGCTTGCCTATACCTCTCCGGCTACTGCATGTATGCCTTCAAATTCGACTTTATTCATAGTGTTCCCCTGCCTCCGTAGCTACTGCATGTACCCCTTGAAATTTGACTTTTTCTTTGCGGCTTGCCCATGCTCCTGGTGCTACTGCATGTACCCTTTGCCTATGCATGCTCCAAGTACTACTGCATGTTCCCTTTGAGGCTCAAAATTTTTATGTGTGGCTTGACCCTGCTCCTTCATTTGGCATGTACCAGTTGAAATTTTACTTTTTATTTGTGGCCTCATGCCACTACTGGAGTTTTTCATTGCTCCTGTATGTATCGCTGTTCAACCGGGATGTTGCACGGCAACCCGAAACGGCATCTTCCGAGGCCGTCCTCACGGTCATGATGTCGACGGTGCATGACCGTTCGTTATCGCCCCCCTCATATTATAGTATAAACAATTTCTCAGCGAGAGGCCCCAGCGAAAGCCCAATATCAGAGATCCAAGCTACCCAATTTACAGTGAGAGGCCCTAGCGAAAGCCCGACGTCGGAGAAATGATGGTACCTACAAAATTTATAGAGAGCTCGAGTGAAAGGCCGATATCGGAGAAATGATAGCCCAGACCTACAAAGTTTAAAGAGAGGCCCAGAAAAAGTGATCAAGTCACACTGGAAAATGAGATGCTTCAGAGCACCTCAAAACGTAACCAAAACTGAAAGAATCAGCAAGTAAATAAGTAAGGAATAATCTGTATCTGAAACAATAGGTTTCAGCCACCATTTCAGTTGACTTACCTAAACAATAAGCTTCAGGTGTTCTGAAAGCACTTCTTTTTCCACTATCAGGCTATCTGAAACTTATTGTTTCAGCAACTGCAGCTGAAATGGTTTCTGAAACCTATTATTTCAGGTACGTTTTCAGCTCTGCTGATTTTGCTACGTAAAACTGCTGATTTCAGAAACGTTTTGAGATGCACTTAAACAACTCATTTCGCCGTGTGAGTGGTGCAATCCATTCCCATGATACACAGTTAATCACAAAAAAACGACTTTTTCGTTAAGCGGGAGAAAACGATTCCTAAATAAATTTAGGACTCGTAACCGTTTACCTCGTTTGTACATGATCCGATTCGGTTTTCAGTACCAGCCAACCTCATCGTAAAATACCTTTCTCGCTACAAGGAGAAGACTCTCGAAGGCACAACGGAGAGGTGGTGGTTCGGGAGCAAAAGGGTTGACATCAAGAAGTGGCTGTGTGCCGCTTCTCTCTCTTTCTTTCACCACGGATCCAAAATCTACGTAGGTCAATGCGCTGTGATTGCCGCAAGCGTCAACCATATATTGTTTCGCTAACCCAATACCCTGTTTTCTATGGTCAGTCTTTCTGGGGCACCAAATAACGACTTGGACAGGTTCCTTCCATTGGAAACTTGTCGGCCGGACAAGAAAACACTGAAGAACGAAACACACGAGGATCAACAGAACCACAGTATGTATTCGAGCGAGCGAGCGAGAGCTACGAGGTGACAGGAAAGGGCAAGGTACGACTAGCTGACATAAGGTCCGATCGGTCCGTAAACCGGGGACCGCCATCCATCTTGCTTTGCCTCCCTTTTTTCAGCGGCTTCATGCATGCTGGACGGCATGCCTCCGGAATCCCGTACCAGACGTCCTTTTAACGTCTCTAGGTCTTTGAATCCCTTTCGCTTCTCTTAGAGGCACTGCATCCTCTCAATTTCTCAGTCGGCAATCCCAGCTTTGTTTTCGATCTCCATGATGCCCAAGGCCAATGAAACCGCCTCATTTCTTGTGCCGGGGCTAACCGTCACTAAGCGAGGGGCTTCCTTGTGTCTCTTCCGCTGTGGACGGGTCAAGCCGAGCGTGAAAACTGTACTCCTCCCGTTGGTGTTAATCTGGAGCCACTGATGAGCTAAGGCCCCTAGCGCTTGAAACCAATATTCCTCCGCTCTGGGCGCCGTTTACAATGCAATATGAAGTGGTTTCCGCCCTTTTTATCTCCTCCCCAAAACAGGATCGTGGCACTTCTCGATTGCTGGTTCATGCCTGCCGCGGGGTTTCCGCCATCCGTTTTGCATCCATCACAATCACACTCTTGATTCATTATGAATTCGAGGAGGAAGAGGATGGGGAAGATGTGTCGGTTTCTGATGGAGTCTTTCTTTGCTCTCGCTAACTCGACGCTTACCCGAATCTTTAGGCTACGATATTTTGATCCTTGGCACCACAGTTTATTAGGGTTCTCTGCGCCTCCTGAATGCCAGTCTTGATCGGTTCTCGTCGAGAGCGACTATGTCGAGGTGCGTGCGGTTCGACGCCCTTAGATGATAGTTTAATCTTAAGTTTCGACAAAAAACTCTGCACATTTTGTTGTATGCTGGCGTCACACAATCCGCCTATAATTCCCTTTACGGTTTTTTTGTTTTGTATATTGCACCTTCTTACCGCCGCCGCACATGGTTCTTGAAATACGCCGTAGTAAGCGCTTCCCAACTCTATCGCCCGCGATCCATTTTATCTGGACTTTCTACTTTGCATCTCAGAAAAGCTCCCACTGCCCGGACAACTGTGCCCTCGACCCGTTCCGTCCTCAATTGTCCCTAGCCCTTCATTCGTCCTAGTTCGGCGGGGAGGCCTTCGACCTGCCATCATTCGCTTCATATCGGCATTGTACTCTTGGCTATGGTGCCGGATTCCCTTTTATGGGCGCTATCGCGCACTAGATGGTGCAGCGGGCCAGAATACGGAGATGGCGTCGTTGTGCAGGCCCTACGAAAAGGACGCGGATGTGTCCGAGGTGAGTATGCGGATTCTCCAACGCAGTTTGGTCTGGAGGGAGCTGCACTCGGCACGAGTCGTGCGTAGTTGAGCATGAGGATACACACAGGGATGGTATGATTACAGCGTAAAGGGGGATTGCTCATCACGGATGGATGAATCCAAGAAGGCTATGATACAAAGTGGTTTACCATAATATTACGTAGCCTTCACTTGTGGATAAGGCCGCTGCGTTGCACAGGTACTCATACTTATGTTTTTTTCTCCCTTTTTCAACTGAACCAATCACTTCGTTCAAGAATTTGCGCAGTCAGCAATAATCTCAAGCATACTCGGATCTAGAATAAATCACAGCTGCTGCGTTTCTTGTTACCTCGTCCGTGATACATGTGTTTATAGCCAAGGGTGGCAGAGCATGGAACTGCCCATCATATTCACTTTTTCTACTTGTAGTAATGCCGTCGTGATACCAAATGAAAGGAAAAGAAACCTTGAGAAATAATTGAACACAACTGGTCGACCGATTTTTCATACATGTGTAATCTGACAGCCTGTCCTTGGGCAAGTATAATTGTTGGGGCATTTTCTCCCCTCGGCTATCTCGGACATGTTCAATTGCAAGCATGCGTCTAAGGATCCACTTGTACTCGAGGTCCTGGTGGTGCAAGGTTCTGTTTCAGGGTTGATTCATGCATTTATAACTCCTTATTTTCTGCCCTCTCCCATCGATGGCACTTGTTCATGCACGGAGTTGATTCTGGGCGGCATGTTCCTATTTTCTGGTGCTTTGCGCCATCCGCTCAGTTCGTTGCCTTCCATTCACACCGGAGCCGATACATAATACCTCAAGTAATCGGATGTGGTGCATGCCGCACGGCCAGGCTCCATAAGCTGCACCTTCTCGGACCGTGCGAACTGGCAGCTCGCGGCTCGAGTCCCCGCGTCCGAATAAGATCGTTTTGAGTGAGATTTTTTCTATTATTGTTATTTGGAGCGATGTGACCACCTTTAGCCTGAGGAAACCGACATCAACTCGCAACTTAGAGAGTGGTTTTCTGCTGGAGCTTGTCCACGTGATCCAACGCGTCGACAACAAACAGACAAACAAGAATACACACACGCCACATTTTGAGCTCTATCAGTCGTGGAGCCACCAGGTCTTATTTGACGCAAGTTCTGGTGACGTAAAAGAGAGTCAGCGAACGGGAGCAGCAAGACACAAGAAGAGCGAAGAGTGAAAACCAAAAAAAAAAAAAAAAAACTCTTGAACAGTGACGCAGGCCCAAATCGAACAGGCGACGCTCACGGTCAATGAATAAATCTGAGTTTTATCAGTCGTGGATGCGGATCACCCGCTACCTGGTCCCAACGCAATATCTGCTACTGAGATTAGATTATCATTTACACCTCGATTTGATTTCGTGTTGGGATGTTGAATGGAACGAACGGAAAGGGCACATTTATTCTCTGGTAGGGCTCGAAGCTGTGGAATCGACAGCTGGAAAACTCTGGCGGGAGTATTCAAATTGGTCCATAACACATAGAAACCGTGACAGAGCCGATCTCAATCGACAGGGAAGCCGGACCAAAAAAAAAAAATGCCTGTGCGTCAAGAAACATTGACCCGGGCCCGAATCGAACGGGCGACGTCCACAGTATAACCCTGTGCTGCAGATATCATGATCAATTGTGGATGCGGACCACCCTTTACCGGGTCTGTTGTGCATTCATTCAGCGCAGTATTAGATGTATTAAATTTCGTGCATTCCTTTTTTATGCCCTGTGCCACAGAGCTGCCGCCGGCGCGAACATCGTTAATTCACAGGGGCGCATTATTGGCAGCAGATTCAAAGAAACTGTAGCAAAGTGCACGAGGCCATTTCTAGACGTGCATTAGGCAGGCGAAAAAGAAGATTACTCCTCTACCAACTACGATCCAGGCCCGAATCAAACAGGCGATTCCTGCTGTCAGGCAGATAGATGGAGTTGGCGCATTGAAAGCAGACGCCGATGGATCTCAAGTGTTTCAATGGGCCGTTATATTCGTTCGAACACTTGGGCGAGTCTCCCATTGCAATTGAAGATAGTTCAGATTGGAGTAAGGTCAATACTGTGTTACAATTTCAAGGTCTGGTTCAAGATTTCTGCGCCTCGAGAGCTCCAGAGGGCCAAGGCTCTGAGCACAACGTCGAGTAAGTAACATAATCGCCCGCATGAAGAACAAAAAACAATACCGATTTCAGGATGGGATGGAATCGAATTGGCTGCTTCAGGTGCGTGCCGTACCCCCAGGCGGCACAGCTGCGAACACGGTGATCATCTCGTCGATGAAGTGCTGCTCGTCTTCGCGGTCCATCTCGTCGTCCTCGTCTTTGTCCTCCATCACATCGTCACGACCGTCTTCTTTAACCTGCGCAGACTCGCCGCTGCCTCCATCCTTCTCGTCTGAGGACAGAGCGTCGCTCTCTGCTGCAGGGGCGGACGCACGCACGCGAGGCGGCTGGTACTCAGGCGGTGGCGGCGCACCCCATTTCTCATCCCACACGCAATATGGCCTCACCATCCTCAGCAGCCTCTCCGCCTCCTTGGCCTGCTCGTACGACAACGTGCCATCGTTGTCGGGGAGGAGGATGAACGCATGGATTCCGGCCAGACGGAGCTCAGTGAGGGTATGCGCACCTAAGGGAGCGGCGACGCAGTCACGTGGGGGCCTGTTAGGGGGGGTTACCGTGTATTAGTAAAACCCCCCTAAAGAGGCCGGGGTAGGCGCCGGAGGGAAGGAGGTCGTGGCACGTGTCCTTCCACGTGCCCTCTCGGCCGGTCCCGCCCGCCGCGGCGGCGTGCCGCCTGCCGCCTCCCGCACTTCCTCCCACGTCCCGCCCTCCTCCTGCACCTCCGACGCATGCACCTCGGAGTGCAGGAGGCCATTATGTCATCTTCTGATAAATGCTCCCGGGTAAGTCCTCGGCATCTTCCTTCAGTTTCCCACCACCCCGGCTGCTGATGGCATCGGTGGTAGCCGGCCCCCGTCGCACCTCCCACATACATTTCAGCTTCTCCCCAGCCTACACGTGGGCTCCGTCTTGTGTACTTTTACTACATATTCTTTGTATGCCCTTCACATCACTAACCCTGCCTATTTCATGGAATTAATGTTGAAATTCCTGACGTGTCGGAGGCCTTCGGCTTCTGTCCAATTTCATATTTATGCACCATAAAGCTCAACAAAGAATATGTAGTAAAAGTACACAAGACGGAGCCCACGTGTAGGCTGGGGAGAAGCTGAAATGTATGTGGGAGGTGCGACGGGGGCCGGCTACCACCGATGCCATCAGCAGCCGGGGTGGTGGGAAACTGAAGGAAGATGCCGAGGACTTACCCGGGAGCATTTATCAGAAGATGACATAATGGCCTCCTGCACTCCGAGGTGCATGCGTCGGAGGTGCAGGAGGAGGGCGGGACGTGGGAGGAAGTGCGGGAGGCGGCAGGCGGCACGCCGCCGCGGCGGGCGGGACCGGCCGAGAGGGCACGTGGAAGGACACGTGCCACGACCTCCTTCCCTCCGGCGCCTACCCCGGCCTCTTTAGGGGGGTTTTACTAATACACGGTAACCCCCCCTAACAGGCCCCCACGTGACTGCGTCGCCGCTCCCTTAGGTGGAGCAGGAGCCCGGCCATGGAGGCGCGATTGGCACCGCGGGACGCGGCAGGTAGGCGGCACGTGGAAAGTACATAATACTATTAATAGAAGCAGCGGGACCTCCCTCGCAGGGGGACCTCTTAGGTACCTTTAACTAGTACAAGAAAAGGTACCTAAGACAAGAGGGTCCAACAATAAGAAATTCTAAATGTAGTCCCAATTTGATCCAGTTTTCGACGAGGATTCCGAAAATAAATGTCCCAAGGTGAACGGTGCAGTGGGTGTTGCGGTAGAGGCCAAAATATTATTGCCGTATTTGGAGGGGGGGTTAAGCGACAGCCAATCAAACGACAGGAATCCTCACGTGAACTGATCGCTTGGAAGCTGCCGAAATGTTGCCGAAACAACAATTTCATGGAAACATTTATTACTGGGCTTGACACTCATAGGGATGACCTAGAACCTCTTAAGGGCATGTGTGCTCAGGGTCTGTACTCCGGGGCATTGTTTTGCTGAGGCAAAAGCTACGCGAAGCTCACGTGCAGCTGACAAATTGCTTACAAATCCTTACGTAGGAGGGGGGGAGTAGGCCCGACCGCCTGAAAAAAAAAAATCCGACCCACTGTATATATTTCGGGTATTCACACCCTCTTGACCTAAGAGGTCCCCCACGTGACCAAAACGGAGGCTCCTTAGGTGGTCGAACCGCCGAACATGCTTAAGAATTGCAGACATGGGGGGACATGGGGGAACTGTCCAGCAGGGCCTACCGGTACCGTTAGACCAGGACTCCAACAGTCTCTGTAGGCGTCGGAGGGGGTAGGTCACGGGGGTGTTCTATTTCATCTGCTGATAAATGTGCCCGCGTGAGTCCCCGGCATCTTCCTTCATTTTCTCACCTCCCCGGCCACCGGCAGCTTCGGTGGCTCCAGCACCTCCTTCACCTACATCATGACCTCTCCCCTCCTTCAATCAGGTGTTGACTTGTGCACTTGTAGCATACCTTCCATTGCTATTGTACCTATTTTATCCAGATGAATTTGAATGCCCATTCAATGGTCAGTGTTGACATCCCCAATGCATTGGAGGCCTCCAGCATGCTGCCAGTACAAGATTAGTACAGGATCAAGCTGATTCCAGTGGCTCCAGCTGTTCCCCACAAATGTCAGACAGACTGCCGCACACGGGAATCTTAATAGAACTGCTCGGAAGGTTTCCTGGAGCATCGGAGGCCTCCGGCAGGCACTCCAGTTTGATATTGGTGCATCATAAACACAATTCCAGTGGATCTGGATGTTCGGAATGAACATTGGAAAGATTCCCCCCCAGAGCAGATTCATTTTCTGGGACGATAGAACTGCTCTGTGATACCTCCGACACCTCCGACACCCATGTTTTGACCAACAAATATCCTACAGTTCCTCCATATCATTCAGAAGCATTGGATGAACTATAAACAAAAGACAACTATGTGCAAAGCACAGCAGGTGTAGCAGTATGCACAAAAGGAGGCCTCCATCCTTCTACTGTTCTGGACCACCCACTCAATTTACCTCATCATATGCACCTGGTCTCACTGGTTCAATCTTACAGCTCGGATCCTTGCTGATCTTGTCTAGGGGATCTGAGCCAGAGCTACCAAGGGCAGGTGACCTACCTGCTCTATGTACCTACTCTATGTATGTTGCTCCTGGGGTGGTAGAATTTCTGATTGACCTCTGATTCAAATTCTTCAAGGTCTTCCTTTGAAATAGTTTGTTGGACCCATATGGAATGTCAGCTCTGCAAAAATTACACATCTAGATGTAGGCAGTCTTTGTAGGCCTCTATATTGCATGAATTGGTGTCCAGATGCTTGTATAGACATTATTATTTACATTCTCATGAGGAATTTACCAATTTCCCTTAACTGAATTCACCAGCTTCTGGGATAGGATGCTGCTGGAGGGCGTCGGAGGTGTCGGAGGACGTCGGAGGCCGTCGGAGGTCACTATATTTGGCAGGAACCAGCCAAATGAGTGTCTAATTGCAGGCTTTCCACACTTGGAATGATGGAATATGAGCAGTTCAACATTATAGAGCCCATCTAACCAGCCATTTTAAGATGTCAGAACAATATCTCCAATTTCGAGGTTTCACCCTCTAAATTTGGGCTCCAAGGCTCAAATCAAGTCTCACTTGTTGGCCCAATACCTACTATATGCCTGGTGCAGCTTATATAAAGAGATCTTACACTCGGAATTTTTTTAAGAGCCTTGAATCTGATGTTCTAGTGAAGTACGTATGATTCAACCACAGAAGTTGTTTGACTTCAGCTAATATTCTTGCACGGAAAATTCGCTTGAAGCAAGGAGAGATCTGTAGATCATTCATTGTCCGGGCATCCTACAGCTATTATTTCGTCCTGGTTTCATGATATTTGATGCAGTATTGAGCTCACAGAAAATGTTTTACATTGAGCTCACGGTTATTCATGTTCTGATTGGTCCATCAATTTTCGGCCCGGGCTTCACCCGAGCCTTCGGGCATTACCATTAAGATGGTGGGGAATGGTGGGCCTCTTCTTTGCTCCTCCAAGATGGCCTGAACCTGAATTGAAACAGACTAGCCATGTTGGAGGCCTGATGATATTTTTTTGGTAGGTGTGGGAGGCCTTCAACACCTCCAACACCTCCAACACCTCTGACACCTCCGACACCTCCAGTGTCATTGACGTGAAAGTAAGTCTCTAATACCAACTTCAGGAACCATTTCCATGCCCTGGAATTATTAATTGCTGAATATCAGGACTTGAAACACAATGATTGAACCAAAAATGAAAATATTTCCGGAATTGCAGAAAGACGGAGGCCTCCATCCCTGCCGGCAACATGGTTTCTTTAAATGTGCGCAACCTGCCTGTCATGCTTCTCAATATGAGGACATGGTTAACTAGTGCACTATCATATGAAGAAATTCAAATGGATGTGGTTGAGCCGTAGGTGTCGTAGGTGTCATAGCCATCATGGGTTCCACCTGTGGATTGAACCCATCTTAATCTATCATTAATAATTTCCATGTCCACTATTCAGATGGAATACAGCTAAAACCTCCATGCTTTGATCCATTGACCCAATTCCCCAAATTCAACCGTGGGTAGGAAGCTCAATATATGGTTGAATCCAAGTTGAATAGTCCTACAAAAAGAGATCTTATGCTCATGATAATACTACATTACCTTCAAAATTCTCATTCCGAACATCCAGATCCACTGGAATTGTGTTTATGATGCACCAATATCAAACTGGAGTGCCTGCCGGAGGCCTCCGGTGCTTCAGGAAACCTCCCAAGCAGTTCTATTAAGATTCCCATGTGCGGCAGTCTGTCTGACATTTGTGGGGAACAGCTGGAGCCACTGGAATCAGCTTGATCCTGTACTAATCTTGTACTGGCAGCATGCTGGAGGCCTCCAATGCATTGGGGATGTCAACACTGACCATTGAATGGGCATTCAAATTCATCTGGATAAAATAGGTACAATAGCAATGGAAGGTATGCTACAAGTGCACAAGTCAACACCTGATTGAAGGAGGGGAGAGGTCATGATGTAGGTGAAGGAGGTGCTGGAGCCACCGAAGCTGCCGGTGGCCGGGAAGGTGAGAAAATGAAGGAAGATGCCGGGGACTCACGCGGGCACATTTATCAGCAGATGAAATAGAACACCCCCGTGACCTACGACCTACGACCTACAGCGGGCCTCTTAGGGGGGTTATGCTCCTACAACATAACCCCCCCTAAGAGGCTCTCACGTGACCTGCGCCAGTGCTCCCTTAGGTGTCCTGCTCTCGGAAGTCTTGGAGGCCTCCGTGTTGGATATCAAACAGTATTTCAATGCAGGTAGAATATTGTAGTACAGATGTCACCCTCAATGACATCTCAGTGGTAGATTATGGAAGAGAGGTTTAAAGAAGTAATTGGCAGCAATACCGGGTGGTCCCAAAAAAAATCGGCGGGCTCCGCGCAATCCATCATTCAGCTCGCCCCGGGCATTTAGGCCAGCACCGCCGGTGGGAGCCTTTCGAGCTACCCACGGGATGCCCATAGTTATTGTAGTAGTCGTGGTGACTGAGCTGGCGCAATTGGCAAGGGGGTAGAGGAGGCCACCGTGTACGCGAAAAAGAGCGGGATCAACATAGACCAGAACCCCGGGAATGCAAGAACGACAGGCGACAGGGTTGGAAGACTATTTTGCAGGTCAGTGGGTCTAGCGAGCGGCGGTGGTATTGCCCGATGCGGTTGCACCGGCACGGAATCTGTCATGGGTGCATGCTCGCTCGCACAAAGCGTGACGTGGTAGAAGCTAGTGTCGGACACTTAGCTAGAGGGCCAGCATGCAGTGGTTGCTTAGAACCAGCAGTAGATGAACAGATCTCGACCTTTCTCTTCAAATCTCGGTGGCCTCCATCTATCAGTGCCTTCCGATCTTCATTCATCCCTGATACTTGCTACTTGAGCATCCTCACCAAGACCAACTTACCTCCAGAAGAATTTCCATTGTGTTGTCTGCATGATGTTTTCCGTCTGATTTGTTTGTAAGTATGCAGTGTCAGAAATAATGGAACAAGCCTTTAGCCACCCACTCGGCCTCCCTTAGAACAATACTAGTTGATGTTTGGTTGATTTTCACCTTGGGTTCATAATCAGAATCAACAGACATTATATTTGACTCGGGATATAAGGAGGCCACCGACGCAACCGCAAATTCAAGAGCTGTCAGTCATACAAATGGGGAAATAGAGTGGCAAATCAGATAGTGTTACCCAGTTGTCTGTTCAGGAGAGCCCTGGTAAATATCATATACCTCCGAAGAATCTCTGAGAAACTCCCACCGGACAGGTAATCAGCTCACCTCATCACTAAGTTGATCCATGTGAGTTACCAGCCCTAGTTCTTGAGTTGAGAATGTAGGACATATCTTTTCACGCACTTTGAGGCCGTGCGGAACGATGTTTAAACGAGAAGTTGTACGCTCATAGGCCTCCAGATACAGATGATCGGTGTCATGGCTGTCCTCCACAGGGCTATTTGTCATAGTTCACAAATAAGATATCGCCGTCTGAGGGTATTTCTGTTGAGGTTGCGTCCGCTGGTAATGCCGCCATACAGAAGGAAGGTTCTGACTCATTGAGAGGAGCTCCGGGAGCCTTGCAATTCACGCAGGGTAGGCGGAGACGTCGGAGATACAGTGGAGGGGGCGTTAGAAACCTTTCTGGATGGTCGTTCACAAGTCCCGGACGTGCCGACTATTTGCGCAAGCAATTTCGTTCAAATAGGGGCTCCTGTCGATGAGCCAAATTAAGCCGGAAAAAAAACGGTAAATACGGCCCAGGGAGGTCTGAGCATACTTAACAGTCCTGTCCTTATCAGCGGGAGCCGACGCTTCGGCAGGACGGTCCTTGGTGCAACAATGCATGAACTTGGTGGTGGTCCAAGTCGAAGTTGTAATGAAACTAAGAGCGTCTTCTGGATCAAATCTTGCACGCGCAAAACACAAATCATACGGACCTTGGAAAAATCTGGGCTAAAATCGGAGACCACCCGGCAATGGTAACGACCCATTTCCATGTTTTATTGCAGAGTTCAACCTCAGTATTGGTTGAGATATAAAAAAAACAAATTGGACCCACTTTTATTCGACCTCTCATTGGCTGATGGCTGTTACGTGAATGGAAGCCGACGTGGGCGGGAAGTTGGAGGCCTCCTAATAGAGCGGTTGGTGGCTCGGAGGTAGGCCGTTGGTGATACGAAAGATGTGATCGACCCGGTACTTACCGCTGAGGTCGTGATTCTAAGCATTGCATCGGAGGTCACCGGCATGATCCGAGCCGTCACTCTTCTTCCCCCACCCAGCCTCCCTTGACTGTATATTGCAGTCTCCCGACTCTCATTAAGTGGGCGCTCAACAGACTACTCATTTACAATAACGTGTCATTGGATATGATCTCTCGGAATCTCCATCAAAGCTCCCTCATGACCGTCGGAGCCCTCCTCTTCAAATGTGCTTCTTTGCAAGTTGACTGAAACACGCTGATACGCTGGCAACTGACCCAGCAGTGTGGGAAGTGAGCAGGAATAGTGCGATGCAGGAGTGCTGAAGCACTAAACCACTGCAAGACAGAAGTCATTGTGTTGTTTGTTCGGGGATGAGACCAAGTATTAGGCCTATCAGACAAGATTTACAATGATAGTCTTTATCAAGAATCACTTGTGTAAATGGCCCTTGTCCGAGTGATCCCAAGGATGTTGTCTGCAATCGACTAGATTGTATACACAGCACACAGTAGGTCGGCGCTTTTAGGGCCTTCCGGGATACAATGGGGTGCGAATGGATCGCGATATTGGGTTTTATTCGGGCTCAAAGGCCCTTCAGCAAATGTATCTACTGGGCTCAACGGGCTTTCAACAATCGTAAACGGATCGACTTGATTGTCGACAACGAGTACAACAGTGTATATGGCCTGGAGCAGATGCAAGAACGGTGTTTCAAACGGTGTATATGGTTGATTTCCGTAAAGGAGCACACAACCTACCAACAACTAACTGTGACTATATTCTAGCCTCCAACTAGTCGTGGGTGCGATTGGCTTGTAAACCCCCCAGAACGCACTGGCGAACTGTATAAACACAATTGAACAAGTATAAACTTGTAAGAACTTCCAGGCCAGGTAAACTTCCAGGCCAATAAAACTTCCAGGCTCAATGTATTGTGACTTCCAGGCTCAAATGTTAAACTTCCAGGCCAATGTACTTCCAGGCTCAAATGTTATAACTTCCAGGCTCAGGTGTTTATATCAATCCAAAGGTATATTCACACACTATGAAGCAGACTCTACTGAGCTATACCTCAAGGCGAACAGAGCACACAATCTAACCAAGCAGCTGGTTGTGACTATTCCTAGCCCCCAACCAGCCACTGGCGTGATTCGCTGTCGTTCCCTCTCGCGCAGGCGCCCTTATATACTGTTTTCTATACATGATTACAAAAGATGATTACACTACTCGCTGATAAATAGAATTTGAAAATAGCATGCAATCCGGAATATCTTGTTCCCATGACCTCTATGATTGGTCGAGGGCCCTCCCACGTTTGTGGATGACTCCTCCTTGCTGATACACAGCGGCACCGTATGACTCGTAGCTCCGATCAGTCAGAACATAGGTGTGAACAGTCATACTCCAGAGTATATAGCGTTCAGAACACCTTCGAGGTGTCTTATATTGTAGATAGGTTTCCTTCCCAAGTCTCATATATGCTTTATACAGACTTTAGGTGCTAGTTTATGGTAGTCGAACATCGTTCCGGAGTCTTCTGATCAATATTTGATTCCGTCAATGGAGTCATCTGTGTCCGTTCGGATCCGATCGGACCGGTTACTCGTGTTCCCAGAGCCTAGACCCTTCACGTGAGGTGTTGCAGCGCGAGGATCAGTGTCAACATGGTTAAACATCCTGTCATTCGACCGTTTATGCCGTTCTTAGCATGTATACAGGGCTCAGAACCCTTCCCCTTGGATAACTGGGTTGCAAATAATCTCTATTCCTTCCTGACTCGGTCTGACTCATATGGCTGTCAGGTGATGTCCGATGTCCCGGACGGCTTCAACCATGACCCAGGGCCTAGAACGGTCCAGAATCAATGCTGTAGAGGCCAGGCTGGGTGCCTTCGTTGGTCCTGCTGAGTGTATATGCTGCTCCGATCATGGATACAGCCTTCGAGTGCATGTATATGGCGACTGAACACACACACACATATGGTCCTAGATGTGGCTTCTCATCTGCCCAGCAACCATATATACTCTTGGTTCGAGTGTATATGCTTGAGGGTTTTGTGTGTAGGCTCTACTGCGTACTCTCCAAGTGTCACAAGCTCAATCATCCGAATAGACTTGGATGGGTTTACAGCCATCCGGTCCTATCAGCAACAGAACAACCTCGTTCAGATCATCATATATGCCGACTGATCGTTGTATACACTATTCGACCATCGTATATGCCACTTTATAGTCAGCTATTGGATGTCGATGCCATATCATCTGATACAGTTCTGTCTCCGTCTCGTGTATTTATTGCTTATATGGCCTAGGGATGCAATATATCCCATCTCCTTGATATGGACTGGCACTAAGTGACTTGTTTACCCTTGGATAGAGGGTTTGCACTGTTCGACCTTAAGGTATTATATCCTAGGTCAAGTCGTATATAGGCCTCAATATGGAGTACCTGATATAAGATCATGTCCCAAGAGTCCTCTGGGTGCCATATATCCTTGACTATCTGCTCGGAGATCACAATAGTCCTCTATCGAGAGTGCTAGTACTTTGTAGATATGAAGCATGCACAAAATGCAATTTTCACAGCCAGCTCAGTTCACTGCTTATCAACGCAGTCAACCATTTTTTTAAATTCATTCTCTGGTTTTTAACTCTCATAACACCTTCAAGTAAGCTAATATTGATTGGAAGCAGTTGACCTCCGGCATGGAGGCCTCCACCACTGAGATGCCTCCGACCTCCGTGCTTATGCTTTCTCTTACCTCACAACTTCCGTAGAGTCCACCACTGCCCGCGTCTTTGTCACGGCCTTGCACCTTTTCGTATAATTTTGACAGTGCCCCCCCCCCGTGTCATTGTCTTCCCGTGCCTCCGGATGGTAACCCATTCACCTAGGCCACCCCATATTCTTCCCTGGGCCCCACAGAATCTTTGATATCGGAGTGTGCAGACTCTGTGACTGGATACCAACCTGCCTGCGTGCAACAGCGTCATCAGGAGGTCTAGCGACATCTATTGGCTGCTATGCACTGTGGACCCCGAAGTCCGTGAAATTCACCTTGTTTTTTCATGCAGATATCGTGGCAACTTCACTTCAAAATGCGGTGAGTTTCACGTTCAAAAAGCGAATTTCACATCAAAAGTGCGTGAAAATGTTCACATACAAAATGGCGCTTTTCACACACCTGTTTCACGTACTTTGGGAATGAAATTCACAGCTTTCTTGAGTGACTTGGGGGCAAAATGCTACCTCCTCCTACATCCAATCCTACCCTACCAGGACCACTCATGACTGTTGTAGTGACTTTGAAGTCAATGCGTGTTGGTTCCAATTCAAGTGTTACAGGAGAAGTACTACTAACTATGAATCTAATGATTTAAGTGTCTGCATCCAATTGGATAAATAGCCGGTACTGATGAACTGAATCATGTACCTTGGTCCGCTCACCGGTTTGAGTTTGTGAAAAGTCACATTCACCCAGTTTTACGGTGAAACCGATTTTTCACCGGCCTTCGTTCTGGCCCCAAAATTTTACTATGTTTTCACCTCATACTGTGAACCAAAATTTCACCCTATTTCCCAGTGAAATGTGAATTTCGCGAGGTCGTAGGGTGAATTTCACGCTCTCCATTTTCCACAGTGATGACGGTGCTGCCATGCTGCATTTGAATATTCCCGCCCGCTCAAAGTTGTGATGCTTGACAACCACACCTACTACCCCTACGAGGAACATCCAATGGTTCCTGTCTCACCGTACTCTCCTTCATGCGCACGGTTATATGCATGGTGGCCTCCGCGCGTCGCGTTCGTGTAATTCAACCCCCAATCCAAAACGCCGCCCGCGTGCAGGACAATCTTCCCATACCTCTGCTTGCCGTCGCTGCTTTCCCCCGGTTCCGGTTCTATGTCGACCCCGCTCTTGTTCGTGTGCACGGGGGCCTCCTCTACCCCCTTGCCAATTGCGCCAGCTGAATCATCACAGCCACTGCAATACATATGTGCATCCCGTGAGTATCTCGAAGGGCTCTCCCAAGCGGCGAGCTGAATGATGGAGTGCGCGGAGGCCCCTCCGATTTTTTGGGACCACCCACCAATTACTCTAACTTCTACCTCTCTTCATTAATTCCGAAACCTACCACTTAGATTTTATCTAGGGATAGATCTGTACAGTATTCTACCTGCATTGAAACACTGTTGTATATTCAGCACGGAGACCTCCGAGAGCAGGAGCCCGGCCACGGAGGCGCGATTGGCACCGCGGGACGCGGCAGGTAGGCGGCACTTGGAAAGTACATAATACTATTAATAGAAGCAGCGGGACCTCCCTCGCGGAGGGGACCTCTTAGGTACCTTTAACTAGTACAAGAAAAGGTACCTAAGAGGTCCCCCACGTGACCAAAACGGAGGCTCCTTAGGTGGTCGAACCGCCGAACATGCTTAAGAATTGCAGACATGGGGGGACATGGGGGAACTGTCCAGCAGGGCCTACCGGTACCGTTAGACCAGGACTCCAACAGTCTACAGCGTTTCAGGCAGACATGGTCCCGAAGCTGGAAAATACGTATACTACTAGCAAGTTACTCAGAAGTAAAGAAAAAAATGGACCTCGAACTATGCATGCCCTAAGGCGGAGTCGAACCGCCGACTGCACTTAAGACATGATTGGATACTAGATGAGCTACTGCGGGCTACCGTTAGACCAGGGCCCTATGGCCATTGCTCAATTTGGTGCAGAGATGGTGAGATGGTATGATGTAAGTTGGGTGCCAAAAAGACAATTGCCCTGCGAGGCTGAGGGCAGATCGGTGCGCCTACCATTGACACCATTTAAATAAGGCATGGTTTTGAATTATGGGTCCTTATAGGTCCATGTGAATGACCCGGCGGCATTCTCTCTGAAACGGGAATTAGGTACTACCTTAGTCTACAGGTAGTATAGGTTTTAGACAATGGTCGCCAGAGAACGGGGAAGACTTCGAGTCACAGGAAGCCCACGCACACTGTCGGCAAGAAGTGAACCAAAGCTGCTGAAAGGTAACATGGTGAGATCTATGATCATCTATCCATGCAACCCTTCGAATTCGAACTCTACACGAACTCGTATCCTGCCGAGTGATTATACCAACTTCGTCCCAGCGTATACAATTTGAATAAAAACAACAACCGCAAGATGGTTTACGATGCCAAGACAGGAAAAGTCAGGAAATTAATGAAGGGATTAAAAATTCAGTTCCACAACGGGATGAAAAGCCAACGTCTTATCGCCTCAAACCCTTTTTTCTTTTCAGCAATGAGAGATCTAATCCGTCTTCACGAAGTGAATGGAGTCCATCAAGTGTCGTAGGATTCGGGCCTGGGCCTGGGCCTGACTGAAATTTGAATCTATGAACAATGAGGCGGATTTGAGTGCCCAGTTCTGTGCTCTCAACCGAGATTACAGCATCTTCAGATAAAGGGCATGATCAATGTAAGTTTCCTCCTCACATCCAAACTCAATTGTCATTAATTGGTGACACCGCCGTGCTGCCGGGGGGGTTAGGGACAGTCAAATATGAAATGAGGGTATTGGCCGCTATGCAGTGGTTGTACAAATCTCCATCACGATTCCAGGTCAAAATCGTAACTTGGGTAATGGCTGCAAGGGGGCGCGAGGATTAAATTTCAGAGGACAACACTACCTTTTTCTGAAATACATGGATTTTGGGGACCCACCCCCCTACCCCCCCAGATTTTTTCCCCAGTGCACATTTTCTCCGAGGCTGAAAGCCCCACCCCACCCCCAGTAACTGATCAAATTGTCCTAATGAGGCAAGAAGAAACTATTTTTCTTTCTCACAATTTTCGGCTGAACAATGGAATAAGATTTCTCCCTACAAGTTCCCTACATATTACTTCCACAACTGCAGCAGGTCACACTCCTAGGAGGGGTATGTCATATCTAGTCATTTATGGTGCCAAATTGCAAGGAACCTGTCCAAACTAGAGCAATTTGGCTCTGAGAGAAATCTTTCGTATGCGAAAGAAAAATTTAATTTCCCCCAAATCAGACCACCCACCCACCCCACCGGGGGGTAGCGTCGTCCTGGAGGATTTTAATCCTTGCACCCCCTTGAATGGCTGGGAATTTTTTCAGGATGTCGATGATGGTGCGAGCATCAGGGTATCTTCTGAAGCAAACCCGTCGGAGAGCGCAGGCAGAGCGGATGAGGAATGAGTCGAGAGTGGGAAGAAGATCTTGATCAGCTTCTCGAGTGCGAAAAGTTATTTCCTGCAATGCAGGCGTTCTGAGGTAATCCAGGATGCTTCCATGTGATACATAGAGACGACGGAGACGTGGTAATTCAATGATGTCACCGTCTTCTGGCCAGGGTTCATTACCGAAGATGGCGAGATGCGCCTCAACAAGATTTTGGGCCAGCTTCAGAATGCCTGCATGTATCGTCCATGTGGCGTTAAGCTGGTACCAGGTGAGCTGGTGCACGGGAAAAGGAGCTGTTGCAAGGTGATATCCATTATGGAATCCTGCCTCGAGCAGAGAAGGAGCGATATGGAAGGCATCACTCAAATCTGCCGCTGTCAGGTTTTCTGAATCGTTCCACGAAATCCACAACCTGCGCAGCGATGGGATGCGATTTCGAAGGGTGACAATGATGGGAACCATATCCGAAATTAAACCAATGCTGAGCTCTTCCCACAACGATGAGCGCTCTGCGAGAGATTGGAAGACGGCGACTTGAGGCAGAGAGTCAGCGTGTTTGCACCCGTAGATGGTAATTTTCAAGTTCCGTGCGCGCGCGATTTGAGTCTCGAGCATGGGGAGAGGACACCAGATGGAAGCGGAATAATCAATGGCGATCAGCGACCATAACGAAGGAGTCGACAGGGTGACAGCTCTCCAAAAGCTGCTGGTCTGACCCAGTACCCATGGGCTGCTCCGTACATCGAAACCGCGCTTAAGTGCTTCCGTGGTCGAGGGCAACGTCCACGAGAAGATTTCGGCAAGAATCTCCGGTGACATCCTCCGGAGCGGAGAGAGGATACCGTTATTCTGCGCACGAAGGCTAAGTACCGCGGCTCGCTCTTCCTCCAACTCCTTGAGAAGGCCTCGAACTTGCGCAATCCGGTCATCGAGATGCGCCAAGCGTCCGGTAGCTGCCACCTCGACCAACTGAATGAGGGTCAATTCGGCGTCCTCGGGGGCGACATTGGTGGCCAGGAGTTTCTGATAGAGTGCGAGTGTTCTGGGGTCCGCTTGAAGATCGCGCAGGGGTTCTTGTGTACTAGGCCGAGGAAAGGCCGCGGCACCGCATGTCGGGCACGGGAAAGTCATTTAGCGTCAAAGAGGCGCTGCTAGAAACGACAGGTGTCTTGAGCGATTATTTAAGCCAGAATGTGCTCATTTACCGAGGTCGAGCGTCTGGTTCGTGGTGGTCTGTGCCAAAAGAAGGCCTTGTTTGTTTACAGCCGAAATCGGCCCGACCCATCCGATTCAACCCACGATCCATTGGAAAGCATACCATCTTTGACCCAGAAGTGCAAGGCCTTGGACTTGCAGCCTCGGCTTTCAGCCAGAGTATTCTTAACATATGAAAATGTTGAATCCGGAGTGGCTTAATTTTTTGAGTACAGATTGAGGCCGTAGGGAAGATGGTCTGATTTTAATTAAGGTTTGATAGGGAAGCTTTTGATTTTTGTGTGGGCTCAACTCTTCATCCATGGCTCGTCTGACCTTCTGGATCTAAAGTAGGGTTATACAGTTCAGTGCCTGATTTTCGTAAGAGTCACACGAAAAGCTCCACTTAAAATATTTTATCCCGCCCAACATGCCGCGCAATGCCGCTGATATGATTTACGAGTAATTTACGAGTCTAAAAGCGGGAGGCCTTTTGTCGCAACTTTCTCGATAATCTTCTTGAAATTTGCCACTTGGATGCGCATAGGCAGCATTAATATTTACAATGTTAGCTGACCAGTGTAAGTGCCCGACACTATATTATAGCTTTCTCGGCTCTCCTGTATTTCACATCAAATGTTGAACTCGTCTCCCTGTTTTCTTCCTTGTGTACTTGGTGAGTCAGATGCTGAGCAATGGCGCAAAGGTGGAAGCTTTGGCCCGTAGAAGACAAGAATGGTCCTACATCAAAAGAATCGAAAGAAGATAAGAAGTACCCGAGGGGGGGAAAAGACTCGACATTCACCAGAGGATTCGAACCATCACACCTGAAATATGTTTAGGAATATTAGCTATCAGACCAAGGCTCAGATACCAATGAATCCACGGGTAAAACTAGAGAGACAATAACGTGGCGGGCGCAAGCGGGGAATATCGTCATAAAAAGGAGGATATAACCACCGAATGTCCTAGGGTGGAGTCGAACCGCCGACTGCACCCGAAACATTCAACAAATACATTGAGTAGCGCAGTCTACCACTAGACTAGGACAACATTTTCTGTAAGGAGAATGTTTGGTGGAGAGTCTAAGGATGCATCCTCTTTGATTCTGCAAGGTGGTTGAACTCTTCAGCTTTCAGGCTCGGGTTCACATCTGGAAACGCATTCTACCAGAATAGACATGGCAAGTTAGACTCTAGACTACGGCTTGAATCTGAACTTTGAACCCAAGCAGGCGACAGCGTATCCGCACCGACTTATTATAAGATGCGCGCCAACCAAAAAGAAATGGGAACAAAAAATACAAATAGTGTCCTAGGGTGGAGTCGAACCACCAACCCGCACCTGGACCTTTCAAATGTGCTCTATATTAAGCAGCGCGGGTTACCGTTATACCAGGACAGCATTCCTTTACATGAAGAATGGACCGCCAAGAGTGTAAGGCGCGGATGTATCCCCCGGCTGATGATACCGATTTTAAAAGTTGAAGCGGTTCAACTTTATACGGCTCGCGAGTCTAGTCTAGACCAAGGCTTGAATTTGAACTGCAAACCAATGGAGATGTGTGGCCTGTGTGGTGTGCGGAAAAAATGCGCGCCGAAAGACAAAAGAAGAGAAAAAAAACCATTCTCGAAAGCGGATGTCCCAGGGCGGAGTCGAACCGCCGACCGCGCCAGAAACTGTGAATTCTCCTCGATTATGCGGCGCGGGCTACCGTTAGACCAGGACGGTGCTATGGCAAGTTTGAATCTGCGGTGTAGAGGCGTAGGCACGTCCCTACTGCGGCTGATTTGAAAGTTGGAGTTGAAGTGACAGTTTACAGCACGCCAGCTTGTTCGGCAATTGGCCATGAAGTGACGCGCCGGTCGATTGATGCGAGAAAAAGCTCAATAAAGCGGACGAGCCAGAATAAATACTTCGTGGTGGAGTCGGCGTGTCAACCTGGCGAAACGGGTGTATGTGCGCGTAACGGTGGGTTTGAACCTGAACAACTCGAGTCTTGAAGCGTGGCCAAAAATACAGTATGCAATTGTTCGCGGCGTTGCTATCAGCTAATACGAGGAACGATTGAGCATGAGTTGAATGACACAAGGAAAATGTAGAGCACTCGCCTCAGGCTCATCCATCCGCACGAACCGTCGCACTATCCTCCTGACGAAATCTACGATGCGCCGCGTCTCCGAAAAGCCCTGGGAGACAGCATCCAGACGCGCCATTGATCATCGAGGCCTAGTTAGTCGTCGCGTAAAACGAAGCGCTGCTGAGTCTCCAGAAACAGCGGCGCGCCAACGTCCTGCGTGTCGTGTCGCCGGAAGACACGCGTGTTGGCGGCCAGCAAATTTAAGCCGTAGAGCGGTTGTACGGGGCACGCGTGGGGCAGCTCGTTGTGCCACGCGCCTCAGGCTGCCGCCCTCAAGTTGCGCTGGGGTTTGTGGCATCTGGGTGTCGTCCCGGACCTCGGTGCAACGCGGCGTTGTATACTGCGCGAAAGTTGTCTATCGATTTCTCTTGAGTCTTGTCCGTCGCGGCACCCAGTACGAGTCACGTCGAAGCAACAATAAATGTGAAAGCCTGAAAATGTTCTGAAGGTCGGGGAGCGAGTGGTTGCACTGCCACCGACCGGGCCGTCCCTTCCGTCAACTTCCATCTCAACCACTTCCGCTCACTCACGGAGACATTTACCCCGGCGACGATGCGAAACTCCCAAGTGCAGAAGACGGTAGTCTTCAGTGAACACTTCTCGACCCCAGCGAGGAACGTCAAGCGGAAAATGCGAATATTGAAAGACATTGCTCCTTCAAAATTCAAATGAGACGCCTAGGACTTACTTCTTGACGCGCCTGGCGGACTTTGGACGTCTCTGAAAGTACTTGCCCTTCGCAGTGAGTGCGTTGTGAGTTTGAATCCCGCTCCAGATGTGACTGAAGCGCTGAAGGAAATAACGCCCGTGGCGCATAGTCTCTCAAAGGCAGACGTAAGAGACAGCGCAAACTTTCGCGCGTTCAAGATCAGGAATATCCTCAGGCACGAAGGTTCAAGGGAAGGATCTACTCTGCCTGTGGGAGACTAGCGGCGCAGCCCTAGGACCCGCTCCAGCGCCGCGCGCCTCGCGTCCCCCGCGCTGACGCATCTCCCCCTCCCGCCCCCGACTCGGACCCCCTGCCCGCGCCCCGCCTTCGCCTTCCTCCCCTCTTCTTTCCACCTCCCCATCCTCACCGTCGTCCCAAACTTCCTCCACGATCCCACCGCGGCCTCTTCGTTCACGTCGACAACGCCCGGGAGCGGCACGACATGCTCGAGCGCAAGGCGATGCCCTCGCTCCAGCTGCTTGCCCCAGAGCTGGAACTGGAGACCAAGGAGGGAGGTGGGGGGGAAGAAGAGGAAGACGAGGAAGAGCTGTATGCTGATTAGCGATGTCGAGGTGGAGAACGAGACGCTTCGGATGAAGAGGATGGGGCGACGAGGGGCAGAGGTCGAGCGGGCGCCGGTGTGTACGTTTGCGCTCGCGACGAAGGGGGCGCCGGTGGGGGTGGCTTCTGTGGCTTGTCCCGTTGTCCTATCTCCCTCATCGACGACGCGCAAAATAGGCCTCAGGGACCAATAACAATTACTGGGCCGCAGCCCCTCACCCGCCCCCATGTCCCCGCTTACACCGACCGCCGTGGCTTTCCCCACGCGCTAACCCTCCGCGCGCCTCCCCGCTCTCCATGCCTTCCCCGCTCTCGTCTCCTATGTCTGCTACCTCCCCGCTGGGCCCGACGGCCGCAGCCGCAGGCCGCCCTCCCCCGTCCAAGCCCGCCCGTTCTCGCCCTGCAAGCCCGAGCTACGCCTCTTGTCCCCGAGCGCGGCAGTGGCGGCGGGCAGGCTCTCGCCCGTGCAGGCGCGCGCGAGCTCGCGCTCGATTAGGGTGTAGGGCGTGAGCTCGCGCAGGTGTGAGAGCTGCATCCCGCGGGGGTGGGTGCTTATTTATGCGGGTCGGGGTTGTAGATGGGCCTGTGCGCGCTCGAGCTCCAGCTCTGCGGGCGGGTGACGAGGAGCCGGACGGCGGCTGCGTGCAAGTCGAGGGGTCTCCTGCGCGCGAGCCAACGCCTGCGTCGGCGTCCTACGCGGAGGCGCGCGCTCCGGTGCGTTAAGCAGACGCATCCCATCGGCGGCGGGGATACCGAAGCGAGCTCGCCTCGCGCATGCGGGGAGCGTACGGTAACGCGCGCGGGGCCAGCGTCTTAGACGCGAATGCATACATGCGCAAGACATTGACTCACTTATCATTGCATACTCACTTATGGACGGGCACATACACAGAATCACGGACGCCCGCGCAATCAGACGCTTAGCGCTTAGCCCTTTATGCTTTGAATTTCGTACGAAGATTCGATGCTTGCGTTACGCGTATGTACGCTTTAAAGGTGTTGTCGTATTTGCGCGGTGCGGCGAATAGACGAACGAGGTGAACGCATCAAAAAGGCGGAAAAAACTTTCGTCGTGGAAGAAGATGCCCTAGGGCGGAGTCGAACCGCCGACCGTACTTAAACTGTATCCAGCGGGAGATCATACATCTTAGCACGGGCTACCGGTAGACCAGGGCTCCGGTTCCTTCGTAGGTCTGGAGATGGTTAGATGGTATGTAAGTTGGGTGCCAAAATAGAAAGAATGGAGTGGAAAGCGGTAAAAATATGCAGAACAACGCGGCTTACCGTTGGACCAAGACGACGTTGGGGTTTTGAACTACGGGTCCTTATGGGTCCGAGTCCATGTCGATGTCAGCCTTTTGTTGCGCTGAGTTCCCACTGCTTAAAGCCGAAATTTAGGAATTTCGTGAGATTCCGTCAGTCAAGAATACAGATCAAGAGGGGTGAAAAAAATTGAGAGAGGGAAGCGAAAAAAAAGAAAAAAAAAACCGACACAACCCTAGCTATGCTTCAGGGTGGAGTCGAACCATCGACCGCACTTGAAACAGGAAATTATTATGCACACATAACTCAGCGGGGGCTACCGTTGCACCAGGGCGCCGACAGTGAACTTGGGATGCACCGGATAGGGGCGAGTGGTAAGATGCTTGGGGATGTCAAAAAAGACAAGCAAGATAAATCGAGAGTCCTGAGGCGGAGTCGAACCGCCGACCGTACTTGGAGCAATTTACCATCCCAACAAGTCAGCACGGGCTACCGTTAGACAAAGGACAACACATTCTGCAAGCCCAATGTATGGCTTATTGGACATTTTTGCAACGGACTGTATCGGACCGCCTGGATATTTCGAGGATAGGGTGGCGCCAGCCGAATTCCTGTTGTGAAAACCCAGGTTCAAGAAGACGGACCATGCGCGGCAGATTTAAAAAAAATGTGTCGGGGGTTTGGTTCAAGTTTTTGAACCGTCGGACGCAAGTCCGAAGATGTCGGCAGAGCGGACCGATGGCTGCGGCACTGCCACCGGCGCTGCTTCCTCTCAACCACTTCCATCGCCCGGCTCGATCGTCTCACGGAGGCATTTATCACACAGCTGACACAGCTAAGAGGACTCTGACTTAGATCCAACGTTGTCTGCGGGTAAAAATCCACCTTCGTGCCTCTCGGTGAGAAAATCAAGAGGAACGAGTTCTGGTGTTCTCCTTTAAGTTTCCTTCCGCTGGCAGGACTTCGGTTTTGAGATTGATGAGGGCACGAATGAGGCTCAATAGCCGCCCCTACAATCTGTTCCTCTTGCGGACTGCGGGGATCCCCGACTTTGTTGCATTGTGAGTTTGACTCTCGCTCCGAGTTATTGCATTCGGAATGATCTTCATTTATTATAATAGTAACTAAAAGAGACAACGGCGGCGAATAATAGTAAACGCGGATAGGGTAATATGGTCCTTGATATATTCAAATAATCTCCGAGATCAAAGAAGGCAGACAGGAATGTCCGGCGATCTTGACGAGAAGCTCACTTCATGCCAAGCTGCTCGAAGGTAACATGGTGAGACCCACCCTTGCACGTATACCCCTTCGCATTCTTCACGAACTCATATCCAGCGGGGCACGGCTCCATGCGCAGCTTCGCCATCGTCTCCTTGATCAAGTCCTGCGTCTTGTCGTCCGCAACGTGGGGCGCGGCCTCGACGCTCGGTTTACTGGCGCGTGCTTCTTCTTCCCTCGCCTTTCTTTCCTTTCGTGCCTGGAGCTCCTCCTCCCTCCACTTCCGAGTTTCCTCTCTCGCCTGTTTCGCCTCTGCTCTCTCCCGCGCTTCCTCCTTTCTGGCCTGCCGCTCTTCCTCCCTCCACTGCCTTTCCTCGTCCCTCGCCAGCTTTTCGTCCGCCTCCCTCGCCTTCCTCTCTGCCACCTCCTGCGCCTCCTTCTCTTCCGCCTCCTTCGCCTTGCGCTCCGCCTCCGCGCGTGCCTTCAACTCCACCTCCTCCTTCTGCCACGTCGCGGACACCTCCACGGCGAGGCTGCGCGCCATGCGCGCAGTGGGGTACTCCGCGACATGAAACACCACGTACGGCTGCGCTCCAGCGCGCACGCGCACATTTGGCGCGACGTCCTGCACGTCGAGGAAGTGGCTCCACTGCTCGGCGCCCCCGTTGCACTTGACCGCCAGCGTCGTCGCGAGGCAGCGCGCAGCGGCCGCGTCGACCATGCGCGGCGCGTAGTCCGTGCTTGGGCGGTACACGCCGAGCGGGGCGCCCCCGGAGACGACGCCCGCGGACAGCGCGACGCTCGTAAGGAGGACGTCGGTCTGGACGGTCGCGTTACCGTCGTCGCCGGTCGTCGCGTATTTCACCAGGTAGGAGAGCGCGAGTAGCGTCGGGTTCGGGGTGGATGGGACGGGCACGGGGACGCAGAGCGTCCAGGTGTCGTTGCGGCGCGTGTTGGCGGCGAGCGCGACTATCGGTTCCTCGCGGAACGACGCGTAGGTGTGCAGCAGCGCTTCGTCGGCGTCGTCTGCGTGCTCGGGCGGGTAGCTGGTGAACGTGCCGTCTCCATTCGCCGCCAGGACTGGGAAAGAGCGAGCGAGTGTCTGGCCGCTGGGGACGATGGCCGGAGACTGGCAGTGGCACGCAGTCATGCAAATGGGCGCCGCTGCAGTGGGTGCAGCGGGAAACGAGGAATAAGAAACCGCTGGAAAAGCAGCATGATGGTGCGTGCACGCTGTTGCAGCGATGGCTGCAAGTGGAGCTTGGTGAGTTCTCGCGGACATGTTTCACTGGTGAGGAAGTTGAGGTATGTGTCTCGCAGATTTCTGGCCTAGGTTTTATACTCCAAGATTCCCGTGGCCGGATGAACACACTACACTCTCCAGGAATAACAGGAATAACGTGAATAATTAATCTGATACATGTCCTCGACTGCAACGAGTTTCAACTCCGGATATCGCGCATCACGTTCGTCCTTGCATACCGCGATATTCCTCGCTGATGGTGACATTATGTGAGCGCCACTGCTTCCTTCTCTTGTGTTATATTTAGGATTCAATCCATCACGCCGCGGGGCGCATGAAAACTCACAAAAATTAAACCAGATTGGAGCTCATTCGAGGACGGAGGTGTTCAGTGCCGGTGGACCCTGGCGTCGAATCCAGGGCGACAAATGAGCGCGCGCGCGGCAACTGTTCGGGCGTAGGCCTTAGCTGCTCCGATCAACTTTCAGACTTGCAGTGAGCGCGACAACAGATCCCGGTGGCGTAAAAGGCACCCTAGCATCACCCGCCACAAGGGTGTTCGGTTCTCACCTACCCGTTGCTCGACGTCTTGCTTGCAACCGATTTTGGGCTGCTTCACATGAAGGTGCGTAACCTAGAACTGCACAATTTGACATGAATCCGCGAGGTAGTTCGAACGCGTTAATTTATCTTTACGGCAGGAGCGTCCTTCCAGGACACGACTCGGAGATAATGCATGTGAGTCTGACATCGGTGATACCGCAAATTATCACTGTGGACGGCTAGTTCTATTTCTGACAGATGCGCACATTGACTTGGCCATAGTGCGAAATATGGTCCCGGAGTGCTCGGCGGGAGACCCCAAATGGGGTAAGGTAGGTTTTCTTTTTACAAGCGCTAAATTTTCAAGCTCTTGTCTGGATGCGTCGTTTTCAACATCCTCACGACTCACCTTGTATTTATCCTGCCACTCGCCGACTAAAAACAGGTTCCCTTAGTGGAAAATTCCCAACAACTTTGATCTCCTTTTCAACACTGGGCACTCGATATCTGACTTGTGACGGTTCATATTTCGAAGTGGTTCCATTTTGTGCTGAATACTGAGCGTTCACGCGCGTCACCCACGTATGCCCGAGGTGTCCGCCGATATCCCCTGACCGTAAGTCCCGAAATCGTACCATTCCTTGCGCGTGCCGCTGAAAGTCTCCTGGGCTGTCAGTGACAGTCAGCCAATCCGTGTCGTCACTGGAGCGTCACCGTCCTTTGTGGAAGGTGAGATTGAGTCGCCTTCGAGTGTACCTCTACTATGAAAGCGTTTCGGAAAAGCGCAAGAAAGGCTTGTTCTCGTAGCTTCGCCCCAGTGTACTGCCTCAAGTACTGAGCGACCCCAGAGCCACCGGCCCTCAGGCCTCAGGCTCGATTACCGGAGAGCCCGGAAAATAGGGGTGGTACTAATTCGATCTTCAACATAGTTCGCCCAACTTGGACGTGGGCCAAATGTATAAAGCAGTGAGCCGAAGTCGATTCAACTAACAGTTCCGCTGTCCTCACTCCTTTCTCTCCCCTCTCCACCCATTACGACGCCATGAAATCCGCATTCGCCACAGTTATCCTGGCTGCTCTCGGAGTCGCCGCCGTCCCGCATGTCAAGCGCGACGACACTATTGACGGTTCGCATTTCCTGCCTTGTGTATTTTTACTCGACCGTGTAACTAACTTTGTTCTACAGACGCCACCGTTCTTAACTTTGCTCTCACCCTGGAGCATCTCGAGAACGCGTTCTACTCCGGTGCGCTCGCAAAGTTCAGCGAGCACGACTTCTGGAAGGCGGGACTACCCAAGTTTGCGCGGGGCCGGTTTGCGCAGGTTGCCGAGCATGAGGCGGCGCATGTAGCGTTTCTGACCGCCGCGCTCGGAGACAAGGCCACGCAGCCCTGCAACTACAGCTTGTAAGCCTTTCTTCCTCGCGAACTCAAATCATCGCTAATACACTGCTAGCCCCTACACAGACCCGAAATCATTCGCGGGCCTGAGCCAGGCGATTGAGGGTGTTGGCGTGTCGGCGTACACGGGCGCGGCCCAGTTTATCACCGACAAGTCATACTTGACCGCCGCTGCCTCGGTCCTCGCCACGGAGGCGAGACACGCGAGCTGGGTGGCCTCGGCCGTGAACAAATACGCAGGTTGGAGCGGAGCCCTTGATGTACGGCTTTAATTTCCTTTGACTCGAGCATGTTCTGACGTCTCGCTCAGGTACCTCTCGGCCTGAACCAGGTCTACAGCATCGCAGGCGCCTTCATCACAAGCTGCCCCGACACCAACCCCGCGCTCCCCGTCAAGGCCTTCCCCTCTCTCACAGTCACCACCACGCGTTATTCCCCCGGCAAGTCCATAGCCCTCGAATACACGCCCGCCACACCCATCGCCGATGGCACCGCGCTCTACGTCGCCTTCTACTCCGGCCTCTCCGTCGAGTACGCCAAGCTCGAGGACGGGAAGGTCGTGATCCCCGACGATCTCCGCGGCCAGGTCTACGCCGTGGTCACCACGAGCGACTCGGCGGTTAATGACGGGAGCACCGTCGCCGGGCCCGCGATCCTCCTTCTCGAGTTTAACTCGGCAGGGAAGCTCTATCACTAAATATTTCATACCTATTTATCTTCACGCTCTATACCTCACTCACACACGGACTCGGACGCCACATGTACATGTAAATAATTAGTACTACATACTACGCGGAATAATGTCACGACTGATTCAGTGTTCGCACATATTGTCATGATTTCTGGAAGTCGATTTGCGCCAACATAGTCTCATAAAAAGTTTGAGAAAATGTGGACTTCAGAAATCAAGGCGGAGAATGGGCAACCAATTCTTGACAACTGACCTGGATAAGAAATAATATCGGGATGGACTGTGGTACATTCTCGCACGAGTCTAGCGTAATAGTCTTATCCCTCTCGTTGGTGCTGGAATCTCAGAAGATGAATTAGAGAAGAACTTGAGAGTACCTTCAAATCCTGACCACATCGACTCTGGTCTTAAATATGGGAGTTTCAAACTGGGTTTAAGAAGTTGAACCATCATGCACGTGATCGTGTTGAATATGGTTCATGATCAACACCTTCACAAATACCTGGCCTCCTTTCCGTCGCTCCTCCATTTCTAGCTCCGGCAAAAGGATAACTGTGCTTTGGCCTAGGTCGTATTCTGGCTTTCCCTCTCCAAAAATTACTTGTGCTTTGGTTGAATCTAAGCCCAGTCTTCCAACGCCCACAATTTCAAGTGTTGACTTTCTAAGACCTCTGCAACTGTGATTACTCTGAATCATGTCCGACGAAATCTCCTTCCGCTGTTTCACTGCGTTCCCTAGGCCCGTCGGCAGACCCTGTCGACCTGTGCTGAGTTCGGTCGAGCTCTGCCGACCCGGGTCGGTAGAGTCTGTTGAGTCCTTGGTTTGAGGTCGACAGACTCTGTCGATCCCTGTCCGCAGAGGTCGACCGAGCTCAGCACAAGTCGGCAGGGTCTGCCGAGCTGGGCCGACAACGGGGCGGAACGTAGTGTTTGGCTACTCGCTCAATTTGGTACGTTAGCCGCGTTGAATGTATCGCACTGCCTCTTGTCTCCGCTTGTCCGACCGAACCTCTTCGTGCCTGAACTCCTTTCAAGATCGTGGACTTCTTTACCGACCGAATCGCTGTCTCACTATGTTCTCATGCCCCTGGCTTTGTTATGACCCTTTGGATGGCTCAAATAACAGATGGCTGAATCAAATATCCGACGCTGTATATAAGGAGGGGCCCGATATGAATACCTGCAGCGTTCTCAGCACTCATCTCAGGATTTTAACCATGGCCGCTCCCAACATCATTCCTAAACTTCCCATCGAAATCCTCGAACAAATACTCGCCAGCGCTTGGCACATGCTGCTTTCTTCGACAGACCGCATCGCTCTCATGCGGTCTTCGATGCTGGTCAACTCGACCTGGGCCGAAATATTCACTCTCATCTCGGAGCGCGACGTATACATCCCTTCCTCCGCATTTTGCGTCCACTTCATCCAACGGCTGCGAGCTCCAGTACCCAATTCTCCCGCTGCTTCCTCTTCTTTCTTGAGCCGCTTCTTCCGTGGCTTCCAAGACCAGCGGAAGCCACGGGTGCGGTCGGCGAACCTAGCGTGCCAGTCCCTTACGATTGAAATCGTGAACGTCGATGTCCATCCGGACAAGCACAACCGCACGCGCATGCCAATGGGAGGCGTCCTCGACGATGTCCTCGAAAATCTGGATGCGCGTTCGCTCGCTCCGAGTCTCCATCGGCTCACCATCGAATATCTCGACGCGGGATTTGATGACATATTCCATCGTGCAGCCCTCGCCGCACTTCCCTCCCAAATCACGCATCTCGAATTACGCTACGCTTTCAGCCCCAAGATGCCACCCTGGCTGGTCAAGTCGCTTCAGGAGAAACAGGAGAGACAGCGGAGCATCGGGTTGATGTTGAGTTCCATCACGAACCTGGCAGTCATCGGCGCCGGAGAGAACACGGTTAGCGATATGTGCGGGTGTGCCCAAATGCTCAGACACCGCGGCAGTAACTGGGTTCAAGTACATAGCGCATCAACACCGGATTTATTCCCTCTGTTAATTCAAACCATCCATCTGGATATCGATTCGAATACATATCGCGTGCACTGCGTGAACTCAAGAAGGACCGAAGTTATAGTACAAAGCACAGAAGTGAAGTAACAGGCAATCCGAGCATACAGGTGGAAATTAAGCCCAGGTTGCATTATAGGTCCACTGCCTCATCACATACCCCCCCCCCCCCTTCTTCGTCATCCAACAATAAGAGGTCCAATCCGTCTTTCACTGCAGATGTCACCGACATACGAATATAATACACGCCAGCAGATGGGCAAGAAGCTGCAGTTAACGGTAGCTAAAGTGAATGATAGGTAGTGGGACACCGGCGCCCAGCCAGCGCTGTTTTCTAGGGAGGATGAAGTCCATGGAGGGGATTCAGTGATTCACAGACTCGGAGCGTCGATTCTGTCGGCCGATCATTGCTAGGTGGCGACAGGATGTGGCTTCCTGGCGTGAAGGATTGCAATGGAGTGAAGTTTAGCCTACGCCTGGCCTTCTAGTTGTAGTCCGAGTTTCAACTTCCAGATCGTGTTGAGTAGTTGAGATCATGAAGGCGAAAGACAAGTGATCAGTGGCGGTGTTTCCTTCCGCCACTTGCTTTGAACCAGACATCACATTCACGCGGCAGCACCCCACTCACGTAGCGATACCCACCAACTAGGGGCCTCCGTACGATTCGCAGCCTCCCTTGTCTACGCCGCCCAGCTGCGGGCGCGCGCGAGCACACGACGGCCTGACGAAGCTCCGCTACGGCTGATACGCCGCCTGCCTTCGCCGCCCTCTCGAATTCCAGCGAGGGGGAGAAGCGCCCTCGACACAAAACCTGCGAGAGTCGCACCTAGCAACCATACCCGAAGCCGCTGTCGCAGCCACCGGACATAGTCTGTGCAAAGCCCGCTGCCCGACTTTGCCATACTCACCGCTGTTCCACCTTCCACAGTGAGTGGCCGCGGTTCGTGTCCCCACGTTCCTCATGTCCCTTTCACGCCCTCAGTGGTATCCTTTATCCCCTACATGCTCCTCCCCATTGCCCGTGCCATTCCAGTTCTCGCATTTTCCCTCTTCCTTTAACCATGTCGTTCTTTCACCACTCCCTCTTCCTTCCTACTAGTATCCACGGCACTTGCTTTCTTCTCGGCCCACTTGATTCTCGACTAACTTTCCTGGTTCATGTCCGATCCTCATTCTTTCCATTTTATCTTCCGATAGCGTATATACTCGTTATCTTCCAGCCACACCCCGCCCCACGCTCTCTCCGTCGTCGACGCGGTCGTACACGCACGCGTATCCGAAATACACACTCAGAAAACTGCGAGGGAAGATAAGAGGAGAGGAAAGGGCCACACACTCTACGAGTACCTTGCAGTAACTGTAGCCGTAGCTGTAGAATAATATGAGCAGAACAAAATGCTACGCAAAATCACCTATTGTGCGGATGAATACTAGTACATAGGAAGAATTGACTCACATACTGCAGCATTTGACCCAGTCAGTACCGTGAACAAAGCGGCTCATGTCCACGCTGACTCTGGCAGACGCAATGGTGATAAAATGGGGTGGCAGCTGAAGGTAAAAGCGGTATTCTGGAGGCACCCACATGATAAGCTCTTGTCTTGGACCACGTATCCAGCTCCCCTGTATGTGTGGCAAGGTGATTGCGCCGGCGTCCAAATCCACGGTTGAAAGGCTGAACTTGTCAGCTGTGGTAACACCCGTCCTTGCATCCCACACACGGAGTGTCTTGTCGTCCGAGCCTGACACGATGCGCGCTCCATCGGGCGAGAACGCAACAGACCAGACCGAGCCTGTGTGGCCTTGGATGGGCTTCATGAGGGCCTCGCCCGTCCTCGCATCCCACACACGGATTGTCTTGTCGTCCGAGCCCGATGCGATGCGGGCTCCATCGGGTGAGAACACAACAGAGTAGACCAAGCTTGTGTGGCCCCGAATGGGGTCCATGACAGCCTTGCCTGTCCTCGCATCCCACACACGGATTGTCTTGTCACTCGAGCCCGATGCGATACGGGCTCCATCAGGTGAGAACATGACAGATGAGACCCAATCTGTGTGGCCCTGGATGGGCTTCATGAGGGCCTTGCCCGTCCTCGCCTCCCACACACGGATCGTCTTGTCGCGCGAGCCTGATGCAATGCTTGCTCCATCAGGCGAGAACACAACAGAGTAGACCGAGCCTATGTGGCCCTGGATGGGCTCCATGAGGGCCTTGCCCATCCTCGCATCCCACACACCGATCGTCCCATCGCTCGAGCCTGATGTAATGCATGTTCTGCTGGGGGAGAATGCAACAGACAAGATCGAGCCTTTGTGGTCCGCGATGGGCTCCATGAGGGCCTTGCCCATCCTTGCATCCCACACACCGATCGTGTTGTCTTGCGAGCCTGACACAATGCGTGTTCCGTCGGGCGAGAACGCAACAGACAAGACCGAGTTTATGTGGTCCTGGATGGGCTCCATGACGGCCTTGCCCATCATCGCGTCCCACACACGGATCGTGTTGTCTTCCGAGCCTGACACGATGTGTGCTCCATCAGGCGAGAACACAGCAGACCAGACCGAGGCTGTGTGGCTCTGGATGGGCTCCATGACAGTTTTGCCCATTGTTGCATCCCACACACGAATTGTCTTGTCGTCCGAGCCCGACACGATGCGGGCTCCATTGGGTGAGAACACAACAGAGTAGACCGAGCTTGTGTGGCCCCGGATGGGGTCCATGACAGCCTTGCCCGTCCCCGCATCCCACACACGGATTGTCTTGTCGCTGGAGCCTGACGCAATGCGTGCTCCATCGGGTGAGAACACAACAGACCAGACCAAGCGTGTGTGGGCCTGGATGGACTCCATGAGGGCTTCACCTGTCCTTGCATCCCACACACGAATCGTCCTGTCATACGAGCCTGATGCGATGCGTGCTCCATCGGGTGAGAACATGACAGATGAGACCGAGCTTGTGTGGCCCCGGATAGGCTTCATGAGGGACTTTCCTGTCCTCGCATCCCACACACAGATAGTCTCGTCACGTGAGCCCGATGCAATGCGCGCTCCATCAGGCGAGAATGCAACAGAGTAGACCGAGCTTGTGTGGCCCTGGATGGGCTCCATGAGGGCCTTGCCTGTCCTCGCATCCCACACACAGATTGTCTTGTCTTCTGAGCCTGACACGATGCGTGCTCCATCAGGTGAGAACACAACAGATGACACCTCCTTCCTATGGCCCTGAATGGGCTCCATGAGGGCCTTGCCTGTCCTCACATCCCACATACAGATAGTCTTGTCAGCTGAGCCCAACACGATGTGTGCTCCATCGGGCGAGAATGCAACAGACAAGACCGAATTTGTGTGGCCCTGGATGGGCTCTATGAGGGCCTCACCTGTCCTCGCATCCCACACACGGATCATCTTGTCAGCCGAGCCTGACACGATGCATGCTCCGTCTGCAGAGATGGCAATGCACCGGACTGCAGCTTGTGACTTCAATATGAGAGCTGCTTGTTGCCGCCGCTGAATTCCTGTAAGATGTAGCACTGGGACACGATCAAACTTCAGCCAAAATGCTTCGGCAACTTTAGAGGTTAGCCGAAGACATGGCAGAGCGGAGAGATATATGTGTGCCACACTGGTTTCAATAGCCTCCAAGGAAGAAAGAACAAACTCATTGGCGTCACCAAGAAATTCAGTCAAGTATAGTGGAGCACGTGCAAAGCATTTTGCGGTCAATGCCATCATGATGAGGCTCGACATGATGCTAGCTTTGTTTATTGCACTGAGCACCTCGACCCAGAACAAGAACTTGGGTAAGAAAACATCCTTGAGGGAATCTAGGTGAGACAATGTGACTGAAGCTTCATCAGTGGCAGAAGCTGCTGCAATGTGACGTGGCCAATACAGGCACGCATACTGCAGCAGGGCAGGTATTGTGAGCTTGAGATCAGTGTTGGGAAAGTAGGATGTGGGACAGTTTGAAACATTGAAGCGCAATTCAGAACCCATGACCCGAATGCAATTAGAGAATAAAGCAGCATGGGCGCCCGACAGGCTGATGAGCATTTCATCTGATGCACGACCAGTGGTTGTGAGGAAGTCCCCGAAAGAGGCATGGAATGTGGATAAAACACCCTCATCATCATCTGCTGGGACATGGATGACAGCATGTAGTCGGTCAAGCATTGCTCGCACCCGCTGAGCAGGCACCCCAAGCAGACCACCAAGTGAAGCAACAGACAAAGGCTGGCTCACAGTCAAGACCGCGGCTAAGATCTGTTTTGTCAGAACAATCTCGCCGCTTTCACGCCTATTTGGGTCCATAGCATCTGAAAGGATGCAGCTGTAGACATCGTCCAATGGTCTAGTCAATGGCCCTTTGGTGTCAATGTTCATGCTGATCAGAGCCTGCAGCCGGTCTCCTGGATTCTCGCCAATGTATTTCAAGGCGGTAAATGCATAAATAAAGAGCTTGCCAGCACGGCGCGTGAGTGTTTTAACATCTGCAGGGCTAGCCCACCCAGAGGGCATACTGCTGTCAGCTCGTATGCCATCAAGATGGCTTGTGAGGTAGCGTGATATATCATGCTTGACAATATCATACTCGATGTCATGAAGCCGGAGGATACGTCGGCGATCTTCTGCAGTATTGAAATGAGGACGAATATGCCGCTCTGGTCGAGATGTGACAAAGAGTTTGATGGGAAGCCCGGGCATCACAGACACAAGCCTCTGAAGAAGTTCCTTTGTAGCATCCTCATCATCAAGTTCATCGAGTGCATCTATAACCAGGACCAAGCCACGCAGCCCACCGCTGTCATCACTGCCCAGGGGCTTTTCAAGCAGGCTCTCAACCTGGATCTCGAGATTTGCATTCCAAGATATCCCTTTATCAAGAGCAGCCAGCAGAGTGTCCTTGTAAGTCTCATCCTGGGAGGCAAGATGCCAGGCAAGTGTGGGAAGAATGCGTTTTGGATTGCCCCGGTTTGCATCCCCTCGAAGGCAGAAGAAACTGCCACCGAGCTGCTCATCTTTGCGTAGCATGTGGCAGAATGAACGTGCAATAGCAGACTTGCCCGTCCCGGCCATTCCATCCAGCCAGAAGATCCGAGGTGCATGAGGGTCGCAACTCCAAGCTTGCAAGTCTTTCAAGAGTTTGACACGAGTCCCCTCTAGGCAGCCTTCCGGGCTCTGAGCATTAATGTCGGCTGCAGCAACGTAGCCGAGTTTTTCCAAAGCATCTGTGGAAATAATTAGATTTGAGCGGATGAACCGGGGACCGCGGCCGAACCAGTTGACAGATTATTCACGGTGAAGTGTGTCATATTGACAGTAGGACCTTGTCCAACCCCCCCACTGCCACCGGTCCCCTCTATGGACATGCCACCAGGACCTCCTACACCTCCTGAGCAAAGTGAGTAATCTTTTGGCATCCAACAAACTGCCTTTGTACCAGAGATGTTCACCGGGACGTTCACCGTGATGTGGTGAGTAGGCATTTGAAGATCAGTACCTCGGCCAGGCATGGTGGTGTGGATTGTTGATGATTAAGAGTGTGGATCTTAACAAAGGCATATCAATCACTGCTGAAGCTGAAGGTTACACAAGAGCCAGGACTGACCAGGACGACGTAGGAGGCAAGGCGTGGCGGACACAGCCACACTGTCGTAAGTGAACACGCGCCAAGCACGCGCTCGGTCGTACCGTCGAATTGGCAGGCAACCCCGCCATTCCAAGGGTCATGTTCATCGGTCGGGAAGCACAGATTGCACTCAATAACGAGTGCTTCTCTAGGTAGTAGGCCATCCACTTCCTTTTTTTATTTGCAGCGCTAATTCGTGGGTTGCATTCCCAATCAGGGAGGGCGAAGAAGGGGTAATGGTAGCACACTTGCATTTTATTCATTCAAAGTAGGCTCAGCAAGAGCTCTTTGTTCAACTCAAGGCTAGACCGCTCTATTTTTTTTCGTATTTTTATTTTATCTTACTCGAGTCTCTCCCTCTATCCCCTCAACAAAATCCCTGCCTCCGAGCTTTCCTTGACTTCATCTCGATTAAATTGAATGCTAAACTTCACCTTTGTCCGCGTCGGGGATCGGCCGCCTCAGCTTATCATAGTAGTGTTGTGCGGGCCGTTTGGGCTCGAGTACAATTATAATTACAATTATTTCTTACGCGTAGGATGATAAGTACGGCGTTCGAATCGAAGATATTCAAATAAGAAACAATTGTACGATGAGGATGAGATGGAATTGTGCAAGAGAAGAGAGGATGTCACGATGAGATGCGAGAAAGCGAGGAGGATGCGAGAGAATATTGTGCGCGAGAGAATATTAATATTGTGCAGGAGAAGATCGCGAGCGACGAAATCGATAAGATGCAGGCAGACACGAGCGAGCAGCGGAGGAAGGATGTCCCGCTATGCGATACGATACTCGCATCCGAATGGACAATCCGACAACGGACACGATGGCGCGATCCTCACACGGCAACGAGGATGCGCCCGGGAGCGATGGCGACGACGTGCGCGGGAAGGACCCCAGTGGCGCTGGCGACGAGGGCCGCGGGATGCAGCGACGGTAAGCGCCTGCCCCCACGCTGTGCGACCGCCGATACTCGTCCCCACGCTGTGCGAGCTGCTGTGCGCCGATAAGCGGTGGCGTGTGGGCACATTGGCGCAGCACAAGCAGGGCGTGGGAGCCTCGGAGGAGACAACGCCCGTGCGCTCGCGCTTGCGCATCGCAGGCGTGAGAGGAAGACCCACACGGTGCGTGCGGCGCTTAGCCTAGCGGTGGGAGGGCGTCGAGCGTCGCGTAGCGTAGCGGACGTGGGAGGTCGGGGGAGATTGAGCAAGCGTGGGAGGTGCGCGCGTGGGCTACAGGGTCGACGGGGCCCAGTGGTCGGCGGAGTGTGGCGTCGGCGGACGTGCGAACGTGCACGGCGGAGCACCAAGACAGAGCGAAGGCGGTGTGCGTGTGCGTCGAGTAAACCCAGGCAGAGCGCCAGGGGTGCGAAACGCGTGCTGTGTCCTCGGTGCGGGCGCGGAGTGCGCTCGGCTCCTCGGCGCCCTAAGGCGCAGCCACCGCAGCAGCCTCAAGCGCCGCACCGCACGCCCCGCGCGTCTCATCCGCTGCGTCTCCGCCTACCGCTTGTACGCGAAAGGCCCGGGCGCTCGCAAACTGCCGATCGCACGCGGGGCACACCGTCTTACTGGTGCTGCGGGCGCTCCAGTAGTGGGCGCGGTGGTGCCCCGCGCCTGCGCCTGTCGAGGAAGACGAGGTAGGGTGGGAAAGGGGAGACAAGCGCGGGCGCGCGCTGCGGGGGGGACGTGTGTCGCCGCGCGAGCGCGGTGGGCGAGGGCGGGGTGAGGAGGAGCGCGGGCCGGGGCCGTGGCGTGTCGTCGTTCTCATCTTGCATTCGTACATGGGAAGGGGCGAAGATGGAAGGGGGAAGGGAGATGGGGAAGCGAATGGGGAGGGGCGCGAGCGCTTCGACGTGCGCGAGGGCGAGGAGGAGGAGGGGCAGGGGGATGCGGAGCGTTTGCAAGCATCGTATGTGTGTGCATCAGCATCCTACGCACAAAGGTCGGTAGGACACGTACGAAGGGCAGGTAGCGCCAGTATGATTGGCGGGGGCAGAGTGGGCTCGACGGGGGAAGGGGAAGGCGGAGCGGGGGTGAACTGCGCGCGCCACGCGAGGATGCGGCGCAGCTTGAGCGCCGCGGCCTCGCGCTCCCTTGCCCGCTCCTCGCGTCGTCTATGCAGGAGTAGTACGACCCCTCTTCATCGTCTTCGTTATGCTGCTCGTCGGCAGAGCAGAGGGAGGAAGAGTACACGGATGAGGAGGTGGTGGTGGACGAGGAAGGCGAGGCGGACGACGGCGGCGCACGCGGGGGCGCGGGGACCTCGACGAGCTGGATGACGCGGGTCCCCGCATGCCCAAGCCGGCGGGGTGTTTATCGGCGATGTCGATGTGACGTCGACGCGAGCGGCGTGTGCGGGTGCGGCGGGTACAACAGCATTCTCGTCCGGTCGTTAGGTCGTAACCTGCAAATCCTTTGTGCTCGGGGCGGGGATGCAGCGGCGGCAGCGAGTCGGACCAGCCTTGCGTAGAGAACAGGGAGGCCCTGCCCCTTCCCCGCGTCCTTATATGCCGGCTGTAGGGTAGGTGGGGGAAACAACAAACGGCAGTCAGTTGGCCAAGAGGTGTCAGATCGGGCTATCGGACACACTGATGATGCCACGTGGACCCCCCCCCAGATTAGGAAGGCAGCCGGTTATGCCGTCGTCTCGCACCCTCAAACTCACACAGATTCACCTCTTTACAAGTTCATGTATGGTTGATATATCCTCGTTGGTTGATAGTAACAGCTCCCCATGTACAACTGTATTTTTTCTGAGCTTTTCTTCCAATGCCATCGCCAACTTCACGTGACTGCCACGCGAGCTCATCAGTGTGTCCGATAACCCGATCAGAGACCTCTTGCTGTTGGCGTAGCACCGCCCAAATTCCTTGCCGATGGCACTGCCACCGGACTCGGTCCGATGGCCGAGTTCAAAACTTGAACCGCTTCTTTAAATCGTTGGCTTCATGGAGCTTTCGCATTTCGCAGCTTACAAAAAGGTTTGCCGATTTATTTTCGCTCGAGGATTACTTGGCGCATTTGCCGTGACGGCTTTGCATTTTTGCATGAAAATCTTGAGACGAGTGGGCGCCGACTGCGTCGGCACAGACCTTGCTTGTGGCAAAGAAGACATTCTTCAAGCAGAATAATGTTGCACTTCGTTGTGATAGGTGTGCGTAACAATATTTTTCCTTCCCTACTTTATTAGAGCTGTTTACGTCCATGTCATCTATTTCTGTGTAGTTCGGAGCCTTCCCCTCAGCCAGTAAAAGTTAAAAATAGAGACAAAACTGCCTCGGTTTGGCGTCGGCCATTTACTGTGATTGTGCCTACTGTTTTATAGACAGACACTGGAACCACCAAGAGCAACGCGACGCGGAAGAGCAACGCTGGAGTTTTGAATTTCTTCAGCGAACTATGGTGTCGAAACTTGGAAGGACAGCTGGCAGGATATCAAATAATGTTAGCTGGACAAAGATTTGTGGGCCGAAGGAGAGAAATTTTGTGCCCAGGCTGTGATAGTGGCCAATATGGAATTCCTCTTGCCGGGACTATAATCCTGCAATGATGCGCTTCCTCGTATTCGCACAAATTTGGTTCTTCCCGTTGCGCTCGTTATTACCAACGAGGGGGGCGAGCTTAGTGCTGGCCAAAAATACGATACGGTAAAATATATTTTGAATATATTCAACTAAATACGAATACGATACGGGCTCCAGGGTCAACCGAGAATATGAATACACCTGAATATGAATATGATATGATATGAATATAATACGATACGGGACAAGTTGTATTCAAATATATTCGAATACGATGAAGCGATTCTTTGCCGCCCCGGAGCACCACCCGGCACAGTTCGGGCCATGAAACTTGACTCCCGAGCCTGAAATCCCGATCTGGTTTGCCCTGGGCCGGCCAATCGGCAAGCCATTGGGAACCTACCGGGCATTGAACCATCAAAAATTTGATGATCTCTGATCTTGATGACAGTTGAAAGTTGCCGACTACCTGAATTTATAGATTCCATGTCCAAAAAGAGCCAAACAGTGGTTGATGTTGAACCGTACCATAGTATGGGCTCAAGGAGGCCCTATGACACAAATCCTTTTGTGATCATTGAGTTCTGATGTCTGTGCAATGTCTCCCAAAATTTGGGCTCATTGGGTCTTTGGAAGGTACTATACAGTCAGTGTTCTGCTTCTAGGTGTATTTCGCTTCACAGTTAAAAGCTGTATGCTTGGGTACTTGGATCTTTGAGGGCCAATTGCACAAAGTTTTTGAACCAGGTTGGCGCTCAAAATATTTTTTGGATATATTCAAAATATATTCATATTCAGCCTCTAGAATATGAATACGATACACTACAAATACGATATGGCATCTTAGAGGTGAATATGATATGGATATGAATATGATACGCCATTTGCCGTATCGTATTCATATTTGGCCAGCACTAGCGCCGCGAGCTGGGAAGGGTAAATTAATGCATTAAGTATGCATTGAGGGAATTTAGCTGACAACTTCGACCAGATGGTTGGGATGCATTTTAGCTGAGATATTGGCCAAGAGAGCGTTGTTGGTATTCTGGTGTAGTGTATGCGGAGATTGAATATTCAATTTGCGGGAGCTTTGAGAGCAGGGACCATAAAAAGTGCCTTGAGGTGGCTTAAATGTAAAGATATATATCACAGATTAAACAGACTGGTACTCTAGCAAGAATGTAATTTTCGTCTGAGTATGTGTTGGAATATGCGGCGCTTTCAAGTTCGCCGTGAAACCATCCTGTGTCTGGGGGATTGGGACGATGTTCTGGTCTTGAAAGGATCAGGCATCTGATGAGTTGGAGCCATGGATGAAATGCCACGGTGGTGTCTCTGGTTCATTTTTATTTGCAAGGTAGAGGCTCGAGACTCGGAAAGATTCGGTGCCAGTGATAGGATCAAAACGGGTGGGCGGGGTCCCACGCAATTTTGAAGTTCCAGATACCTTGTCAAGCAAGGTAACAGTACTAGTGCCGGCGTGATTGTCAACATGATTGTCGAGACTCTTAACAATTCTCTCGAAAGGTTCAAGCCTTATCCAGATATAGCATAACAGTGCACGTCAAATAAGTTGCAGCCTCTGTCGATCTGAGGTAGAAATTCAAGGGCAATTCATCGGTGCAGATCCTAATTTAAAGTGCAAATCTCCGACGGTGGTTTAAATATCTTCCATTCACAGAACTAGTACGATCATACATATTAGTCTCGCTCCAATTTCTCCCCACCTGTACATGCAACACTCACTGCAATTTTCGACGCAGGGCTCGGGCACAAGGCCCGACCGCGCGCATTGAGGGTCTCCGGCATTCGTGGCACAGCAGCTCCTGCAGAAGGCCAAGGAAGATGCCCCACCAGTGGCCACCACGGGATCGTGATCACACGACAGGGAAAACAAACCTCCAGTGACACTCTACGTCCATCGGAGTGTCCAGACACGGTACGAAGCGCGCGATTACAAGGGCCGCATTCAATATATGAATCGCGCGCACTTCAAACGCGATCCGCACTGGGTGGAATGAGCAGAGAAAGAGATGAAAATTGACGACCGATACTATTTTAATGCTACTTATACTTGTGAAAAGATTTGCCGTATATTACATGTAATGAGCGCCACTATATTTCCTGCGTGTAATATAAAACACGAAGCCTGAACCAAGCCCCCCCAAAAAACAGTTTTTATACTATTTACGGGCTTTCCAGTGTCATTGCTGTTGCCTTCGTCCCTGTCTGCGCCTGGCTGGTAAAGAAGGAACCGGGAGAGTATTTGAGGGTACCCTCGATTTTCTGGACGTGACTTGGACCAAACTTGGACGCAACATTGGATTGCCTCTGAACTTCAACTTTCAAGATCAAATGAGATTCAGCCACATGATCGTGAATCGCGGTGCTGACAAAGCAAAGCCCAAGGCAAAGCCCCTCTTTTCGCTCCTCCATTCACGCAAAACACTTCTGGAACCTTTGGTGTACTTCAAGCCCTGCTTAAACGTGCTGATTGTTTCTGAGAGACTGAGACCTCCGCGCCTGCGATCACTCTGAGCCAGAAGTCTTGTCCGAATCTCTCTCTGCTTAGGGCTCTCACCCGTTCCCGTAGCCCACGGGTTCACGGGCCGTTTCACGGGTACGGGTCCCGGCCGTAGAGCCATACATTGGATTTCTTTATGGGACGGCTACGGGTCGGGTGTACCCGTAAACGGGTCACCCGTAACCGGCCGTCTACGGGTTGTACGGGTTAACCTAGAAATGAACGAAATTAGGTAGAGGGAGCGGTGCGTACCAGCCTAAAGTGAGCCCAAATGTGCTTTCGTGACCTCCGGTAATCCATCGGGCTTCACAGTTCTCATGGTGTGTAGACCACTCATTTGCTAATGGCTGGTGTTAACGTCGTGACGTGAATTCAAAATAGTCAATCAGTTGAAGAGCCAGATGTTGGTTTTTATATGCATTGAGCAATATCCTGAGGTTTTCATAGTTGAAACCATTGAACTTCACAGCGAACGACGAGCTTGATACTCTCCGTGGTCCCCATCAAAATTCAAGAGTTGCTGCTCCCCGAGTCTCCGAGAAGATTTCGCTAGGTCAGGTGTTTAAAACATTTATGGGAGCACTCTAACCTTCGTTTAGGAGTGCCTGGCGCGCACACAGCGGTCCCAAGACGCGACCGGAATCCCCAAAAAGAAAATGTGCGACCAGACCCGTCGCTACGGCCGTAACCCGTCGTACGGCCGGGACCCGGCCGTAGGGGCTCCCGAGGACTTTCTCTACGGGTCGGGTACGGTACGGGTCAGGCCAAAAACGGCCGTAAATACCCGACCCGTCGTACGGGTCGGACGGGTTAGAGCCCTATCTCTGCTATTTGGTTCCTCGCTCAATTTGGTATCCTTGCCGCATGGAATGTATCGTACTCCGCTTTTCCAACCCAATATCCTCGTGCCTGAACCACTTTCAAGATCGCGCGCTTCTTTCCCGACCCAATCGCTGTCCCAATATGTTCTGGTGCCCTATGTAGGCTTGTTACGATCCTTCGGATGACTCAATTCACGGATGGCTGGTTAAAATATCCGACGCTGTAGATAAGGAGCGTCCTAATTTGAGCGACTTTGCTGCTGAAATCCAGCATTGCGGTCGCCTATATCGCGAATCTCGCCCGGCCATGCCTGCTCAAAGCATTATCCCTCGACTTTCCGTTGAGGTCGTGGAGCAGATAATCTCCAGCGCTTGGCATACGCCGCTTTCTTCGGCAGACCGCATCCCTCTCATGGGGTCTTCAATGCAATTCGACCTGGGCCGACATATTCGATCTCATCTCGGCACGCGATGTATATATATATCCCATCGTCCGCATTCTGCTACCACTTTATTTAACGGCTGCGAGGACAAACACTACAAGCCAACACCACTCCCCCGTCATCTTTTCTTAGCGGCTTTCAGCGCGGCTTCAAGCAGCCCTCGAAACGCACCATACAGTGGCGGTCGGCGAACATAGCGTGCCAGTGGTGACACCATCGCCGGGCCCGCGGTTCTCCTTCTCGAGTTCAACTCGGCAAGAAAGCTCTACTAAATATTTCATACTTATCTTCATGCCTTATACCTCACTCACGCACGGATTCGGTCGGCCACCTGCGGTGATAATGGCATTCTAGTACGAGCCTAGCGGACGCTCGTAATATTTTGATTCCTCATTGGTGCTGGGATCTCAAAAGATGAATGAGAGAAAAATTGAGAGTGCCTTCAGATCCTGACTCCAGGCACCAATGGGGAGCTTCAAACTGAGTAACAGTGTTTGAGAAGTTGGACCATCATGCACGTGATCGTGTTGAATGTGGTTCAACATAATCGCGAATACCTGGCCTCCTTTCTTTCGCTCCTCCATTTCTAGCTCTGGCAAAGAATCACCGGAGCTTGGGCCTACATATCCCGTGTTCTGGCTTTTCCTCTCCGAAAATTACTTGTGCTTTGGTTGAACCTAAGCCCAATCTCCCAATGCCCGCAATTTCAAGTGTTGAGTTTCTAAGACCTTTGTAACTGTGATCCCTTTGAATCATGTCCGACGAAATCTCCTTCCGCTGTTTGGCTACTCGCTCAAGTCAGTATCTTAGCCGCGTGGAATGTATCCCACTGCCTCTCGTCTCCGCTTGTCAGACCGAATCTCTTCGTGCCTGAACCACTGTCGAGATCGTGCGCTTCTTTCCCGACCTAATCGCTGACTCACCGGCACTTTCTCCGATTGCAGTTGTAAAATCCCTTGTCCCACTGCTCGGTTTTCCCAGCCACCATCCGTCTAGCCCTTCAACTGAAACCGATGTCATTCCTGCCATTAACTCTGCGCACGAGATCTTTACCATGACCGGCGGAGTACCAATATAACCTATTGACCTATTAGAATGGCATCTGCTTTCTATCGTACTGGATTTTGGATCGTCGGGCGACACTGGGGACTTCTCTGTGCCTCAAACATCCCAACCTGTATTTTTACTTTTTTTGTACGGAAGTTGAGGGAGACATTGAGAGGTAACTCAGGATTTCAACTGGCGGAAGAAATACAGTATCCGTAGCATACATTAGACGCCATATATGTAGTACGGGCCCCGGTGTTCCTTCGAGGGACCTTGCCGGTAATTCCTTCCTTCCTTCCTTCCTACGTTCTCGTGGCCCTAGGTTTTGATATAACCCTTTGGCTGACTCAATTTACAATGGCTGATTGAAATACCCGACGCTGTATATAGGGAGGGGCCCGATGTGAGTAATTGTACTGAATACCACAGGAAGGATAAGCAAAAAACCAACACCAAAACATTGAAAGTAAACGGAGAAAATAGTTACAATAACTTTTGCATGTTTCCGGACAGACCTTTGAGTAGACATTAAAAATGTGTTCTTCATGTTCATGATACTTTGTCCATATATCTTGATCATGAAGAACACATTTTGAATGTATTCTAAAAGTTCCATCCTCAAACATCGAAAAGTTATTGTAAATATTTTATCCATTCCTTTTGAATGTTCTGACACAGATATTTTGATTATCTTCCCTGTGTACACATTGCGGATATTGCGTGCAATCACGAAAGTCTATAGCAGGAATCCTGAATTGCAAGCGACAGGCATTAATGGTCAAATTAAGTCCAGTGGGCATTGTAGGTCCATTTCCCCATGATGTTCAACCTGTCTTGTGCGCCCAGCACTAAGAGGTTTAAACCATCTTCACGAAGCGCATGGGGTCCATCAAGCGTCGCAGAATTCGGGCCCGGGCCTGAATCCTTCAGCAAAACGGCGGTTTCGAGTGCGAGTGCGCAATTACCTGCTCTCCACCGGGATTCTAACATTTTGAGAGAGAGGGTGAAATACATGGATGTATTGTCCTCGCATCCGAACTCAATTGTGCGTAATTGTGGAGACACCGCTGCGCTGCTGATGGGGTTGGGGATGGTCAAGTGGGAAATAAGGGTGTTCGTTGCTTCGCGCCGCCAGCGGGCTACGATGGCGAGTTCTGTGATGGCTGGGTATTTTCGCAGGATTTTAATGACGTCGGTAGCTTTAGGCGTCCCATGAAAGCAAACCCTGCGAAGATTGCAGGGAGAACGGACGAGGAAGGACTCTAGATGAGGGACGAGAAGAGCTGGAGCATCTCCATGGGTGCTCATGGATATTTCTAGCAAGGCAGGCGTCCTGACTACCTGTCTGCGATACGTACTGTAGAGGCGTCGGAGATGAGGCAAGTCAATTATGTCACCATGTTCTGGCCACGGTTCATCGTCGAAAGCGATGGCGAGACGCGCCTCAACAAGGTTTCAGGTCAGCCTCGAAATGGCTTCGTGCACCTCGTTTAATATTACTGGCCACTGTTCCCTCTTTTAGCTATTATAATAAATGAGCACCATCCAGAATGCAATGACCGACTCGGAAAGTCAAACTCACAATGCAACAAAGTCGGGGACCTCCGCAGCCCGCCAAGAGGAACACACACATAACAGAGGATAGGAGAGGGCCGAGAGGCTATTTAGCCTCATTCGTGCCCTCATCAGTCTCAAAAACGAAGTCCTGCCAATGAAGGGAAACTTGAAGGAGAACACCTGGATTCGTTCCTCTTGATTTCCTTACCGAGAGGCACGAACGTGGCTGTTTTTTACCTGCATAAAGCGTTGGATCCAAGTCAGAGTCTTCTTAGCTGTGTGATAAACGCCTCTGCGAGACGATTGAGCCGGGCGATGGAAGTGGTTGAGAGGAAGCAGCGCTGGTGGCAGTGCCACAGCCATCGGACCACCTAAGGGAGCACCGGCGCCGGTCACGTGAGGGCCTCTTAGGGGGGGTTATGTTGTAGGAGCATAACCCCCCTAAGAGGCCCGCTGTAGGTCGTAGGTCGTAGGTCACGGGCTTCTATATTAGGTACTCTTGTGCGCCATTCTCGGCACATCCCGTGGCATCTCTGCCTCTCGCCTCCCACAACCTGCGCCGTGTTCGGCACGTCCCGCCTCCCGCACCTCCCACCCTCCCACCTCCTGCATCTGTTTGCGCACCATGCTCAGCACAGAGCATGGCACACTGCCTCCACCTCCTGCCTCCCGCACCTCTTTGCGCGCTGTGCTTGGCACGTCCCGTGGCATGCCGCCTCCGCCTCCCACCTCCCGCACCTCCGACGCGCGTGCCCAACCGTCCGCACACTAGCTCACCAGCTCCATTGCTACAGGCAAACATCATTATTATTAAAAAGCTTTCAAAAATGTATGTATAAAAAAAGTAGGGTAAAAATGTCCAAAATATACTGTGGCACGCTACGGGTGCGCATGCGACTGAGCAGAGCTGGACCTCCGGTGTAAGCCCCACGCTCTTCAGGTCTTCAGCCACTGCTTGCACCGACATGCCAGCATGTCGGCCTACAAATTTCGTGGTTGGGTTCCGCCAGATGGAGCCGACGGAGGTGCAGTAGGTTCTGCAGGAGGTGCTGTAGGCATGGGCACAGTGGGTCCAGGGGCCGACGATGCAGTAGCTGGCATGTTGGCTGGCATCTGGGCGACGAAGATGACGTGGGGAAGAGGGGTGGAGCTCGGGGACTACGCAGCAGGCACCGGTGCGGGCTTCGACCTCGACAAGGTGGTAGCAAGGTAATTTGCCGGTGTAGCCTTCTGCTTCAACAAGCTGTGTGAGGGTGTCACCGGGGGCACAGTGAAATGTACATGTTTGCAGTGGGCTCACCAGCGGGTTTGTTGTCATTGCTGATATGCAGCCACCCTCCTCCTCCGCCGGGTGTGTTTCTTCCGCATGTGCACACTGTCGTTGTCTTCTGAGCCAATTTGAGGTGAGACCAGCAGCGCTGTTGTACCCTAGTGGGGATTGCATGGGCCCCAGCTTCCTGCACCTGCGAGCGGGTGGTGCAAAGGCGCTGCAGGCACCTTCGACACCTCCGGCGCCTCCTGCACCTTCTTCGGGGGAGCCGTCTTTGCTGCCAAAGTGCAAGCGAAGGAGCCATTGTGGGTGGATTGTTGAACAAACTCAATGGTTGGTTGGCCAAGTCATCCGACAAGGCTGAAGAGGAGAGAGGGGAGTCAAGGAGGTAACCCCCGTTATGTAGTGGAGCGGGTCCGAGGAGGACATTGAGGTGGTAAAAAAGAGGGCCATGTCATTGGCAGGAGCAGGGGAAGGGGTTCTAGCAGCCTCATCCGCCATTTCGGACGGCACTGGTAGGAGATTGTCAATCAGGAAATCAACGAAATACAGTACTGTTACGCACCAAAACTTCTATGAAAGCGGGTGCAACTTGATACAACACAGGGAGAGCCTGTAGCAAAGAGATGTAAGTGAAAAAATGCGAAAAAAGCTCACCACAAGCAGAATTCAAAGAGGACAAAAAAACACGGAGGCGGGAGCCCAGCGGCAGCAGAAAAAGGGCCCGGTAGTAATTTCTAGCAGGGCAGCAATGTGTTGAGCGTAATCGCTCACGACAACTGCAGGGAAGGGAGGCAGGAGGAAGAGAGAGAGAGAGTCAGGCCAGTCCAAATATTTGGCCCACCTTCGCCGCAGCCTCCGCCACTCGGCCCGAGCCTTACACGTAATCGGTGCGTCATTTGGCAGCCAATCAGAGTGCGAATAACCATGAGCTCAGTGCAATTTTTTTATTATGGATGCACGGCTGCATCTCCCCCCTCTGGCACAATGCGGACATGGGTCCTGGATACTGCCCGGAGATGGTCTAATTTAAATTAGATTTTTGCCCGCAGTTTGAAATCCTGTGCTCGAAAATGTGTCGAACCCATACAAGTCCTAATTAGGACTTGGCCCTTAATTACCAGATCTTTCATGGGCCGTTGTGCCAAACACCTTGTGGTTGCCAACCACCCTTTTGCAAATCAAGGTAGTGTTCATAAGTGCTCTGCTACCCCTCAGTGAGTCTTTCCCAGTCCATGTTGGCCATTTTCTGAAACAATAATGGAAGATTTCCTGTTGAGCTGGGCAAGGTGAATGAATGCCTAGCACATTTATGCTGAGTTCCACCAGTTGAGAGAGTAAGCAATGCATAGGCACTATGTGCAGTGGCAGGTGCACATTATCTACCACCTATACCACTGAAATTCTTGGATTACACAGGGGAGGGAGGTGTCGGAGGTGGCATTGGAGGTGCTGGAGGTGGTGTCATTCCTTAAACTATTCAGTTTTTTCTAGTGTTCAACTTGGAACTAGAGAATATGATACAATATGTGAACCTCAAGTAAGAATAAATACCCATATTAATAATATCGGAAGCCATTGTCATTGTTTGGTAGGTGTGGGAGGCCTCCAGTGGCCTTCGACACGGCCTTCGACACCTCCTCTGATGGTCTTCGCCATCTCCGTCACCTCCAGTCTCTTGCATATCTCGAGCATCTATCTTCGTAGGATCAAATCATTAATTAATAACTGTCATCGGCATTTGAAACACAACAAGTGAACCCTGAATAAAAATATTCCGAGAGTAGAAGAAAGCTTGAGGCCTCCACAGCCTTACACATTGCTGATGTTTCTGGAATGAACAAGCTACTGATTATAAACCTGTGGGACATAAACCTTTGTGCTTTGATCCATCAGCCATATTCAGCAGATTCGACTGTAGGTAGGAGGTTTGCTATTGATTGAATACAAGTCAAATCATGGTCCAAAGACAGATCCCTCTATTTGTGGTGATAGTACAATACCTTTAAGATTCATTCAGAACAAGTATATCTACAGCAATGGGTTTTACAGTGCACCAATATCAAACTGGAAGCAAGTTGGAGGCCTCCGACTCATCAGGAGACTTCCCGAAGAGTTGAAGCTTCCAATAAAACAGATTCCAACACGCAGGACCACTTCTGATGGTCTATGTGAATAGCTACATTCACTGGAATTAGGTGGATGGTGCAGTAATATCAAACTGGGAATGATGGAGGCCTCCGACACAGCCTCCGACATGCTGGGAAGCCTGCCAAGCAGTTCAACTATCTCACTGGATGAATTCACCTGTGTGAGAATACTTCCAAGTTGCTTATCAATAGCTAAAGTCACTTCAATTAGGTACCGATATCAAACTGGAGATAGTGGAGGCCTCCGACACAGCCTCTGGCATGCTGGGAAGCCTCCCAAGCAGTTCAACTATCTCACTGGATGAATTCACCTGGGTGCGAATACTTCCAAGTCCCTTGCCAATAGCTGAAGTCACTGAAAATAAATTTATGGAGCATCTAACTCGCCACGTTGGAGGCCTCCGATGCATTGGGAAGGCTCCTGAGCAGCAAAAAACCCCAGAGCAGATTCCCATGTGTAGAACCCCATCCAATGTTCATTGTAAATAGCTGCAGTCACTGGAATTAGCTGTATAATACACAAATTTCAAACTGGGAAGCTGAAGGCCTCCAATGCATCCAGAATTTCAACATTACCTATGAACCAAGCAAGGAACGGGCATTGAAAGCAATATCAAGAAAACACACAGTATATAGTGCCCAAGAAGGAGGCTGATTGGAGGCTGGAAGAGGCTGTGATGTAGGTGGAGGAGGCCCACGATGGAGGTTGCTGCCCTGATGCACCACCGGCAGCCAGGGTGGTGGGAAACCGAAGGAAGATCCCGAGAGCTCACGCGAGGGGCATTTATCAGCAGATGACATAACTATTATTAATAGACCTACCCCCTCCGACGCCTACAGGGCCTCTTAGGGGGGTTATGCTCCTACAACGTAACCCCCCCTAAGAGGCCCTCACGTGACCGCGCCGGTGCTCCCTGGGGTGCATCGGACCGCTCTTCTGAGAGCTTCGGACTTGCGTTCGACGGTTCAGATTTTCAACCTAAGTAAACCTGAACGCGTACAAGTATTTTTTTTACTGAGCTTGAACTGTAGGAATTTGTCTGCCGCTACCATTCACAAAATCCAGAGTACTGTTTGATGTCTGATTGCCATTTTTTTTGGCTTCTTTTTCGCTTCCCTCTCTCAATCTTTTAACCCCTCTTAATCTGCATTCTTAACTGACGGAATCTCTCACGGAATTCCGGCTTCAAGCATTGGGCACTGGGATTTGGGATTTAGCGCAACAAAAAGGCTGACATCGACATGGACCCATAAGGACCCATAGTTCAAAACCATAGTACAAGTCAACGTCGTCTTGGTCTAACGGTAAGCCGCGTTGTTCTGTATCTTTTTTACCGCTTTCCACTCCATTCTTTTTATTTTGGCACTCAACTTACATACCATCTAGCCATCTCCAGACCTAGACAGGAGCCGGAGCCCTGGTCTAAGGATAGCTCGCGCTGAGCTGTAAATCTCGTGCTCCAGTTTAAGTGCGGTCGGCCGCCCAGCGTCTTCCTCTATTACGAGTGTTTTTCCGCCTTTTTGATGCTTTCACCTCGTTCGTCTATTCGCCGCACCGCGTAAATACGACAACACCTCTTCAAAGCGTACATACGCAAGCATCTAATCTTACGAAATTCAAAGCATATAAAGGCTAAAGCGTCTGACTGTGCGGGCGTCCGTGATTCTGTCTATGTGCCCGTCCATAAGTGAGTATGTATCGCGCATGTATGCATTTGCGTCCACCGAACGCTGCTCCCGCACACGTTACCGTACACTGACCCCGCATGCACGGGGCTAGCTCGCTTCGGTATCCCGCCCATCGGCGATGAGGTGGGATGCGTCCACAGCACATCACATCGCAGCCGAGCGGGGATGTGCCTCTCGCCCGCATCCACGACCAGAAGTTGACTCGCGCGCAGGACGGAAGACGCCGCCGCGCAGCTCCTCACCACCCACCCGCGGAGAGCTGTCTGTATCTCTATATCCACATCACATCGTGTATTGCCCCGCCCCGCATAAAATAAGCACCCCAGTAGGCGACACGCGAGCTTGAAGCTCGTAAGGACACGCGACCTCCTACACCGTCACAAGCCCTGAGCTCGCAGCGCGCTAGACGCGCACGAGCCGCGAGCTCGTGCGGCCCGCCGCTGCCGCATTTGAGGATACGGAGGAGGTAGGGCGTAGCTCGGGCTTGCGGGGCTTGGACGGGCCTGGACGGGGAGAGTGGGAGATGGAGAGAGTGATGTGGGAGCAAATGGTTTGCGGGTCGGTGAAGGCGGGGGGAGGACGGACACCCCGTAACAGGGGAGAGGCGCCCCGCCGCAGTAGCATTGCGCGAGCACGGGATGTAGGCTGCTCGGGTTTACGGATTGGTGAGGGCGGGGAGGCGAGTGGGGGCAGGAGGCGAGCGGGGGGGGCGGAGGAGGTGGAAAGGATGGGCGAGGAGGTGGAAGGGATGGGGACGAGTGAGGACGGGGACATGGGCGAGCAGGAGGAGGCCTTGTTGGCTATGGGCGAGGAAGGGAGGCCGATCTTGCGCGTCGTCGATGAGGGAGAGACGGCTTCGTCGCGAGCGCCAGCACACACGCCGGCGTCCTCTCTTGCTGCTCTTCGTCGTCCGCGGCACCTCCTCGATCTCCTCATCGCTAATCAGCATATAGCACTTCTTCGTCTTCCTCTTCTTCGTTACCACAAGCTGCGCTGCAGGCAGCTCGAGCGCCGGCACTTGCACTCCTCGCTCACTCGCCGTCTCGCGCGGCGGTCGCTCCCGAGCATCTCATGCCCATTGCGCGTGTAATTGTACGCGCTCGAGCTGAAGGGCGGCGAGTAGGCGGCCGCCTCCGCCGCGCGGTTGGCGTGTGCATAGCTGCTAGCTCCTGCTCCAGCTGCAGGCGCACAAATAGGCCAGGAGCAGGAAGCACGCGTTTGGGGAAGTAGGAGTCGCTCGTGCTCCCGCACATAGCGAAGGAAGCGGTGAAGGGGCATAGCGAAGAGCGTCCGGTACGCCGCAGGCGCCGAGTCGGGTGGGGACAACGTGGGAGGCGAGGTGCGGCGTGGGCCATTTGGCGAGCGGGAGGAGGTCGGTGGGGATAGTGCTGAGGAGCTGCTTTGCCGAGCCCCGAGTTAATGGGTCCCAGGAGGTGTGGCGTGCGGGAGAGACATCGTTATTCAGCGCTCCAGCCCTACGACAGTCAGTATCAAGTATCGCAAAAACGTCTCGAATGGGACTCAAACTCACACGGCACTCGCTGCAAAGAGCAAGCTCAGAGGTGTCCAAAGTCCGCCAGAAGTAAGTCATAGGCGTCCCATTTGAAGGAAAGGCCTTAGACCGGCCTTAGAGAGCAACTTGAATGTCGTTCAGTCTGGTTCAGTCTTCACATTTTCCGCTTGATGTTGCTCGCTGGGGCCAACAAAGGGCTACCGTCTTTTTCACTTGAGGGTTCCAGCATCGCTGCCGTGGTAGATGTCTCCGTGAGGCGAGCAGAGGTTGAGATGGAAGTTGACGAAAGGGAAGTGTCGGTGGCAGTGCAACCACTCTTGCTTCCGCCAACTAGGGGCCTCCGCGCGACTACCATGCCTCCCTCGTCTACACTGCTCAGTCGCGGGCACGCGCGAGCGCATCACGAAGCTCCGTGACTGCGCAGTGCGTATACGCCGCCCGCCTTCGCCGCCCTCGACATCCAATCTGGGTCCTGGCTAGTAGCGTTGCTTTCGATTTCTATTAGCTAATGAGGAGGAGGAGCTCCCCATCGACGCGCCACCCATGAGAGTCGCACGCAGCGACCAAACCCGAAGCTGCTGTCACGGCCAGCGGACATACTCTATGCAAAGCCCGCTGCCCGCCTTGGCCATACTCACCGCCGTTCCACCTTCCACAATGAGTCGCAGCGGTTCGTATCCCTACATTCCTCACATTCCTTCCACGCCCATTGGTATCCTTTGATCCCCTACATACTCCTCCCGCACCCATTACCTACGCCATTCCATTTCTCGCATTTTCCCTCTTCCTTTAACCATGTCGTGCTTTCACCACTCCCTCTTCCTTCCTATCCACGGTGTTTTCTTCTCGGCCCACTTTATTCTTGACTACCCTTCCTCCCTTTCCTGGTTCATGTCCAATCCTCATTTCTTCCATTTCATCCTCCGCTAACGTGTATACTATACGGATCATCATTATCTTACACACACACCCCACCCCACGCTCTCTCCGCTGTCGACGCGGTCGTACACGCACACGTATCCGAATACACACTCAAAAAAAAAACTGCGAGGGAAGATAAGAGAAGAGGAAAAGGGCCACACACTGCACGAGTACCTTGCAGTAACCGTAGCCATAGAATAATACGAGCAGAACAAAACGCTATGCAAAATCACCTATTGGGCAGATGAATACTAGTACATAGTAAGAAATTGACTCACATACTGCAGCATTTGACCCAGTCAGTACTGTGAACAAAGCGACTCATGTCCACGCTGACTCTGGCAGACGCAATGGTGATAAAACGGGGTGGCAGCTGAAGGTAGGAGCGGTATTCTGGAGGCACCCACATGATAAGCTCTTGTCTTGGACCACGTATCCAGCTCTCATGTGCATGTGGTAAGGTGATGGCGCTGGCACCTAAATCCACGGTTGAGGGGCTGAACTTGTCAGCTGTGGTAATACTCATCCTTGCATCCCACACACGGATCGTCTTGTCGTGCGAGCCCGACACGATGCGTGCTCCGTCAGGCGAGAATGCGACAGATGAGACCAAGCCGGTGTGGCCCTGGATGGGCTCTTTGAGGACCTTGCCCGTCCTTGCATCCCACACACGGATAGTCTTGTCGTTTGAGCCCGAAACAATGCGCGCTCCATCGGGTGAGAACGCAACAGATGAGACCACCTCCCTGTGGCCCTGGATGGGCTCCATGAGGGCCTTGCCTGTCCTTGCATCCCACACACAGATAGTCTTGTCGTTTGAGCCCGAAACAATGCGCGCTCCATCGGGCGAGAACGCAACAGATGAGACCACATCTCTGTGGCCCTGGATGGGCTTCATGAGGGCCTTGCCTGTCCTTGCATCCCACACACGGATAGTCTTGTCGTTCGAGCCCGAAACGATGCGTGCTCCATCAGGCGAGAATGCAACAGATGAGACCGAGCCTGTGTGGCCCTGGATGGGCTCTTTGAGGGCCTTGCCCGTCCTCGCATCCCACACACGGATTGTCTCGTCATCTGAGCCTGACACAATGAGTGCTCCATTGGGCGAGAATGCAACAGATAAGACCCAATCTGTGTGGCCCCGGATGGGCTCCATGAGGGCCTTGCCCGTCCTCGCATCCCACACACGGATAGTCTTGTCAGTGAGGCCTGATGCGATGTGCACTCTGTCAGGCGAGAATGCGACAGACTGCACCCAATCTGTGTGGCCGTGGATGGGCTCCATGAGGGCCTCGCCCGTCCTCGCATCCCACACACGGATAGTCTCGTCGTTTGAGCCCGAAACAATGCGCGCTCCATCGGGCGAGAACGCAACAGATGAGACCACATCTCTGTGGCCCTGGATGGGCTCCATGAGGGCCTTGCCCATCCTTGCATCCCACAAATGGATAGTCTTGTCGTCCGAGCCTGACACGATGTGTGCTCCATCAGGTGAGAACCCGACAGACCGAACGCAATCTGTGTGGCCCTGGATGGGCTCCATGACAGCCTTGCCTGTCCTTGCATCCCACACACGGATAGTCTTGTCGTCTGAGCCCGATGCAATGCGTGCTCCATCAGGTAAGAACACAACAGATGAAATCGAGCCTGTGTGGCCCTGGATGGGGTCCATGACGGCCTTGCCCGTCCTCGCATCCCACACATGGATCGTCTTGTCATCTGAGCCTGACACAATGAGCGCTCCATTGGGCGAGAACACAACAGACCAGACCCAACCTGTGTGGCCCTGGATGGGCCTCATGAGGGCCTTGCCCGTCCTCGCATCCCACACATGGATAGTCTTGTCGGCCAAGCCTGATGCGATGCATGCTCCATCGGGCGAGAACACAACAGACTGAACCAAGCCTGTGTGGGCCTGGATAGGCTCCATGAGGGCCTTGCCCGTCCTTGCATCCCACACACAGATTGTCTTGTCATCTGAGCCTGACGCGATGCGTGCTCCATCAGGCGAGAACACAACAGACCGAACCCAATCTGTGTGGCCCTGGATGGGCTCCATGATGGCCTTGCCTGTCCTTGCATCCCATACACGGATAGTCTTGTCGCTTGAGCCCGACACGATGTGTGCTCCATCAGGTGAGAAAATGACAGACCGAATGAAGCCTTTGTGGCCTTGGATGGGCTCCATGAGGGCCTCACCCGTCCTTGCATCCCACACACGGATGGTCCTGTCGCCCGAGCCCGACACAATGTGTGCTCCGTTGGGCGAGAATGCGACAGACAAGACCGAGCCTGTGTGGCCCTGGATGGGCTCCATGACAGCCTCACCTGTTGTTGCATCCCACACACAGATAGTCTTGTTGTCTGAGCCCGACACGATGCATGCTCCATCTGCAGAGATGGCGATGCACCGGACTGCAGCTTGTGACTTTAATATGAGAGCTGCTGCTTGCCACCGCTGAATTCCTGTAAGATGTAGCAGTGGGACACGATCAAACTTCGGCCAAAATGCTTCAGCAACTTTGGAGGTTGGCAGGAGACATGGCAGAGCAGAGAGATATATGTGTGCCACATTGGTTTCGATAGCCTCCAAGGAAGAAAGAACAAATTCATTGGCATCACCAAGAAATTCAGTCAAGTATAGTGGAGCATGCGCAAAGCATTTTGTGGTCAATGCTGTCATGATGAGGCTGGATATGACACTAGCTTTGTTCATCGCGCTGAGCACCTCAACCCAGAACAAGAATTTGGGCAAGAAAACATCCTTGAGGGAATCTAGGTGAGATGATGTGACTGAAGCTTCATCAGCAGCAGAAGCTGCTGCAATGTGACGTGGCCAATACAGGCACACATACTGCAGCAGGGCAGGTATTGTGAGCTTGAGATCAGTGTTGGGAAAATAGGATGTGGGACAGTTTGAAACATTGAAGTGCAATTCAGAACCCATGACTTGAATGCAATTTGAGAATAAAGCAGCATGGGCGGCTGACAGGTTGATGAGCATTTCGTCTGATGCACGACCAGTGGTTGTGAGGAAGTCCTCAAAAGAGGCATGGAATGTGGATAAAACACCCTTGTCATCATCTGCTGGGACATGGATGACAGCATGTAGTTGGTCAAGCATTGCCCGCACCCGCCAAACAGGCACCCCAAGCAGACCACCAAGTGAGGCAACAGACAAAGGCTGGCTCACGGTCAAGACTGCGGCTAAGATCTGTTTTGTTAGAGCAATCTCGCTGCTTTCACGCCTATCTGGGTCCATAGCATCTGAAAGGATGCACCTGTATATGTTGTCCAGTGGTCTAGTCAACGGCCCTTTGGTGTCAATTTTCATGCTGATCAGAGCCTGCAGGCGGTCTCCTGGATTCTCGCCAATGTATTTCAAGGCGGTGAATGCATAAATAAAGAGCTTGCCAGCACGGTGCGTGAGTGCTTTAACATCTGCAGGGCTAGCCCACTCAGAGGGCATACTGCTGTCAGCTCGTATGGCATCAAGACGGTTCGTGAGGTAGCGTGATATATCTTGCTTGACAATATCGTACTCAATGTCGTGAAGCCGGAGGACATGTCGGCGATCTTCTTCAGTATTGAAATGAGGACGAATATGCCGCTCTGGTCGAGATGTGACAAAGAGTTTGATGGGAAGCCCGGGCACCACAGACACGAGCCTCTGAAGAAGGTCTTTTGTAGCATCCTCATCATCAAGTTCGTCGAGTGCATCTATAACCAGGACCAAGCGACACAGCCCACTGCTGTCAGCACTGCAAAGGGGCTTTTCAAGCAGGTTCTCAACCTGGATCTTGAGATTTGCATTCCAAGATATCCCTTTATTGAGAGCAGCCAGCAGAGCATCCTTGTAAGTCTCATCTTGGGAAGCGAGATGCCAGGCAAGTGTAGGAAGAATGTGTTTTGGATTGCCCCGGTTTGCATCCCCTCGAAGGCAGAAGAAACTGCCACCAAGTTGCTCATCTTGGCGTAGCATGTGGCAGAATGAACGTGCAATGGCAGACTTGCCCGTCCCGGCCATTCCATCCAGCCAGAAGATCCGAGGTGAATTAGGGTCGCAACTCCAAGCTTGCAAGTCTTTCAAGAGTTTGACACGAGTCCCCTTCAGGCAGCCTTCTGGGCTCTGCGCATTAATGTCAGCCGCAGCAACGTAGCCAAGTTTTTCCAAAACATCTGTGGAAATAAATTAGATTTGAGCGGACGAACCGGGGACCGCGGCCGAACCAGTTGACAGATTATTCACGGTGAAGTGTGTCATATTGAGAGTAGGACCTTGTCCAACCCCCCCACTGCCACCGGCCCCCTCTATGGACATGCCACCAGGACCTCCCACACCTCCTGGGCAAATTGAGTAATCTTTTGGCATCCAACACACTGTCTTCATACCAGAGACGTTCATCGTGATGTGGCGAGTAGGCATTTGAGGATCAGTACCTCGACCAAGCATGGTGGTGTGGATTGTTGGAGATTAAGAGTGTGGATCTTAGCAAAGGCATATCAATCACTGCTGAAGTTGAAGTTTATATAAGAGCCAGGACTGACCAGGACGACGTAGGAGGCAAGACGTGGCGGACACAGCCACATTGTCGTAAGTGAACACGCGCCAAGCGCAGCACGCGCTCGTACTGTCAAATCGGCAGGCAACCCCGCCATTCCAAGGGTAATGTTAATCAGTCGGGAAGCACAAATTGCACTCAATAACAAGTGCTTCTCTAGGTAGTAGGCCATCCACTTTCTTTTTTATTTGCAGCGCTAATTCGTGGATTGCATTGGGATTGCATTCCCAATTAGGCAGGGCGAAGAATGGTTTAGTGGTGTAATTTGCATTTTATTCATTCAAGGCAGGCTCATCAAGAGCTCCTTGTTCAACTTAAGGCTAGACCACTCTATTTCTTTTTCTTATTTTTATTTATCTTACTCTATGCCTCCGAGCTTTCCTTGACTTCACGCCATACACATTCTATCAATAGAAATGTGCCCTGCAAGGACCCTGAGCGAAGGAGAACAAGGTGCTTGTGCTGGTTGAAAAACCTCTCGATTAAATTGAATGTCAAACTTCACCTTTGTCCGCGTCGGGGATCTGCCACCTTAGCCTATGTCGCGCCCGCGCCGATCCGTCCAGATGATGAGCCAAGCCTTAACCCTTAATTAATCGCTCAGGCATTGCCGCTGATTAGATTGCGTTGATTCATTGGCTCCGCGCACTGCAGCTATGTCCATTTTTCAACAAGTCCGTCCCCAATTTTTTTTTTTTTTGGAGGTGCGCGCCGGCGGCTGTGGTCTAGGCATCATTTCTGCGATTTCATTCTTTTGCCACAAGTCGACAAGTTAATTGTGATTTTACTGATGAGGAAGTCGTCTCGGATCTCGCATTTCACGCTCCGAGTCGCTCGCAGCTCAAAGGCCCACTCGCACTCTCTCATTCATTTCATTCACACAAAGAAAGAGAGCGACTTGGGAACACAAACAAAACTTATATCGTTTCGTTTGGAAATATACAGCTATATGTACAGCTAGCGGTATGTACAGGTACAATTTACAATTATGTGCATAATAGCACTAGTAGGGATTATAATTTGTACGAGATGAGATGCGTTCGAGAACGAAACGGGACCGTCCGGAGGATGCAAGATTAAAATCATCCTCGGACCGTACACCACTGATACCCCGCACGCATCCCGCGCGGGGTACGGGCGACACCTCCGTTTATCTCCGGATCTGTGTACTAATTAAAACGCGCGCGACCCTCTGCCTGCCCCGCCAGAGATACAGCTTCCCTTCACTCGCATTCAGTCAGATTGAAGAAGCATTAATTACATAGTCAGCCGCAGATTCAAGAAGTCTTTCTTACATAGGACAGGAACGAGGGAGTAACATTAGGGCACTGGCAGTAGAGGGCAGGCGCAGGCAGCAAACTTATTTGTTGCACGTGGAAATATACAGCTATACAAGCTAGGGTTATGTACAGGTACAATTACAATTATGTGCGTACAGGTAGGGCGGTCGAGGATGATAGGTATGGCGTTCGAAGATATGAAGACGCAAGTAAAAGACATTGTGCGAGAATTTGTGCGAGGAATCGATGTGAGGGGATGCGAGAGCGAGAATATGCAAGATGCGAGAAGATTGTGAGAAATGAAGAAGCCGGGTAGATGATCATGCAAGCCTCGGGCGGGCATATTGTGCAGAGTGAAGCACAAGGTGTAGCGGACAAGAGATGTCCCGCCGGCGCTGAATCCCACGCCCGCCACGAGCAAGGTAGTGATGGCGCGATCCTCGGTCGAGGCGCCCAGGAGCGATGGCGACTCATGCCCTCCCACGCCGTGTCCTCTTGTATCCCCACGTTACGCGCTGTGCGCCGCTTAGCGCAGACGTGGGAGCGCACGGAGGGCGCGTGGCCCGTGCGGCGCTTAGCCAAGCGGCGGGAGGGCGCGTAGCGGAGCGGACGTAGAAGGTCGGGGGAGCCACGGCCCTCGCTTCGCTTCGCGGCGTGCGGCTGAGTATGGAGCAAGCGTGGGAGGGCGGGCGTGTGGGCTGCAGGGTCGACGTGCACGTTACAAAGGCTGAGACGCTGCACGTAACGAAGGTCGGCGGAGGATGTAGCAGCGGCAGAGCACTGACGGATCCCAAGAACGCAAGAACAAGGGGAAGGGGATGTGTGTGCGGGGCGGCCGAGGGACGTGCGAATGCGAACGCGAGCGGCGGCGGCGGTGTGTGCACAGCGTCGCCAGGGGCGCCAGGCTGTGATCCTAGCCAAGCGGGTCGTGCGAATGCGCTGGGGCGCTTGTGCGAATGCGAGCGGCGGGCGTGGTTGACGCAGGCGCAGGCGGACCTTGGAGTGGGTGCGAACGCCTGCTGTGTCCTCGGTGCGGGCGCGGAGTGCGCACGGCTCGTCGGCGCCCTACGCAGCAGCCTCGAGCGCATACGCAACCGCCGCGCCGCACGCCCCGCGCGTCTCATCCGCTGCGTCTCCGCCTACCGCGTGTACGCGGAAGGCGTGCGCGCTCCCAAGGCGCGATCGCACGCGGGGCAGACGGTCTCGGCCGTGCTGCGGGCGCTCCAGGAGTGGGCGCGGTGGTGCGAAGACGGAGAAGCAGAGAAGAGGGGAAAGAGCCACCGCGGGCGAGCGCTGCGGAGCGACGTGTGCCGCCGCGCGAGCGCGAGGGAGGTGGGCGAGGGCGAGGTGAGGAGCGCGGGGCGGCGCGGGGGCGTGTCGTCGTTGGGGGTTCGTACGTGGTGGGCGAAAATGGAAGCGGATGGGGAGGTGCGCGAGGGCGAGGAGGAGCAGGGGGATGCGGAGCGTCTGCGCGATGAGGCTGCATCGTGCATCAGCATCGTACGCACAGAGGGTCGGTAGGACACGTACAAAGGGCAGGTAGCGCCAGTATGATCGGCGGGGGCAGAACGGGCTCGACGGGGGAAGGGGAAGGCGGAGCGGGGGCGAACTGCGCACGCCACGCAAGGATGCGGCGCACCTTGAGCACCGCGGCCTCGCGCTCCTGTGTCCGCTCTTCGTCCTCTTCCTCGCCATCGTCCATGGAGGAGCAGTAGGAGCCCTCCTCTGCTGCTTCGTCTTGCTCATCATCTTGGTCTTCGGAGCAGGCAGAGGACGAGTACACGGATGAGGAGTACGCAGATGATGAGGTGGTGGACGACGCCGACGCCGACGAGGGCGGCAGCGCGCGCGGCGCACGGGGGGGCGCGGGGATCTCGACGAGTTGGATGACGCGGATGCCCGCATGTCCATGCCCCAAGTCGGCGGGGTGTTTATCGTCGATGTCGAGCGACGACGACGTCGACGCGAGCGGCGTGTGCGGGTGCGGCGGGTACAACAGCATTACGGGTCGTTAGGTGGTAACCTTCAAGTCCTTTGTGCTCGGAGCGAGAATTCAGTGGCGCAGCGGACCAGCCTAGCAAGAAACAGGGAAGGGCCCAGTCCCTTCCCCGCGTCCTTATATACCGGCTGTAGGGTGAGTGGGGCACAAAGGGCAGTCAGTTGGCGTAGCACCGAAACCACTTGCCCAAATTCCTTGCCGATGGCACTGCCACCGGATTCGGTCCGATGGCCGAGTTCAAATCTTGAACCGCTTCTTTAGATCGTTAGCTTCATGGAACTTTCGCCTTGGAACTTTCGAACTCGCATTTCGCTTGTCCGATTTATTTTCGCTCGAGGATTGCTTGGCGGATTGTGCCATGAAAAGCCTGAGACAGCGCCAGCGCAGTGATTGTCAACATGACTGTCGAGACTCCTCGTAACAAATTCTCTTGAAAAGCTCAAGCCTTCCCCAGATATCGCATAACAGTGCATGTCAAATAAGTTACAGTCCTTGTCGATCCGAGGTAGAAATTCAAGGGCAATTTATCGGTGCAGATCCTAAATGCTAATTTCCGGCGATGGTGTAAATGCCTTCCGTTCACAGAACTAGTATGATCATATTAGTCCCACTCCGACTTCCCTCACTGTACATGTATGCAACACTCACTGCAATTTTCGGCACAGGGCTCGGGCACAAAGCCAGTCTGCGCGCATTGCGGGTCTCCGGCATCCGCGGCACAGCAGCTCCTGCAGAATGCCTTGCACGTCGATAATCAACGGCGCGTCAACACAACACATATCTCCCACAAATGGGTACATAGGGAGATACGAACCGCCGGATCCCCCACCGTTACGCACAAGTACCAAGAACGCCGACGAGAGAGGATAGGAGGGCGATGCCGATGAACATGAATCCGCGGATGTTTGCCAGTTTGAGCGGGCTTGATTTCGCGAGGAGGAGGAGGAGGAGGAAGGGGGGGGTACAGACAGACCAGCTAACGTTCTGCTCTCTTGTATATCAGAGGTGCTACAGACAGATCATCCCACACAGCGCCCAGGGAGCGCGGTGGCACCTGCTGGTACAGTGTAAGTAGCGCGGCTGATTCAACTGTCGACGTCTGTCATTGCGCGCGGCGGCCAAGAACTTAACTTTATTTCGCAGTGAGATATGTAAGTAGTAGACAGGTTCAAGCAGCTAGCTGTCTTGGAAACCCGATTTGGAGCCGTGCAAGCGAAGTCAGATATATCGCTGATGTTAGCGGTTGTGAACGCAAAGGGAAAAGAGCAGCGAGAGGGGCTTGTGGATGATCCGCGCGTGAAAGAATGAGCACCAGCATCCAGATTCAGAAGATCAGGAAGAGGATGCCTTGAAGGCCAACGAAGTGCGCTTCGGCAAGATTTCTTGAGCGTGCTAAAGTTCTCTGGTAGTCCTTCCAACGGAAATAAATGCACATAGTAGACCAAGGAGAGGACGCATTCGGCGAAGAACGCAAACAAATGGCGGTAAAATGAGATCGAACTATCTGGCAGAATAAACATCACAACTTAATTGCGAATACAGAACAGGAGGGAGATATCGCACTCTGAGTCTTCTTTGAATTGGTGCCGTTTCTCGCATGGCTCTGTGGGCTGCACCGCAGTTAGCAGGGATTGCATAAGGAGAGTTCAAGACGGACTTGCAAATTATTTACAATTCAACTCTTTAGTCCTTTGTCTACGCTGCCGCGGAGATCCAACTATGCATGGGCCCAACCACACGAGTCCCGCACTTGCAGTGACAAGAATTCCAACCCGTCCTTGCGAAGCGAGTGGGGTTCATTATGTGTCACAGAACTGACTCGGTTAGCAATGCGGCTGTGTACAGCGCGCAGTTTTCCGCCCTCCACCGAGATTCGAGCATCTTCAAGTAAATGGCATACTCCGTATATCTGCACCCGAAATTGATTGTCGATAATTACGGGGATACGACCGCGCGCCCGGGGAAGTCGGGGATGGTCAGATGGGAAGTGAGGTTTACCGCTGCGCACAAGCCATCCAAATCTTCGTCGATGTCCCAGATTAAAACGACGAGTTCAGTGATGGATGGGTATTTTGTGGGTTGTCGATGAAGTGTGGGAGTATGAGGCAACCCATGAACGCAAACCCTGCGAAGATTGCAAGCAGAACGGACGAGGAAGGACTCTAGATGAGGGACGAGAAGAGCTGGAGCATCTCCATGGGTGCTCATGGATATTTCTTGCAAGGCAGGCGTCCTAATGTACATCAAAATGCCCGTATACGTTACATACAGACGTTGGAGAAAGTCAATGATGCCACTATGTTCTGGCCGGGGGTCGTCGTCGAAGGCGATGATGAGACGTGCCTCAACGAGGTTTGAGGCCAGTTTCAGAATGGCCTGATACATCTCCCAAGGGTCGTTGGCTTCGTACCGGATAAGTTGATGAACAGGAAGAGTGGTCGATGTCGATATTCATCAAAGAAACCGGCGTCGAGCAGAGACGGAGCAGTGTGAAAGGTATCAACGACTCCACTGCTGTCTGGCGTTTCGAACTCTCCCACTGGACCCATAGCCTGCACAAGTTCAACAATGGGAGGCGATCTCGCGGGGGGATAAGGAGAGGAAGTAGGTCCGATGTTAAGCCAACGGAAAGCTCTTCCCATAAGGAGGAGTGCTCCGCGAGACATTGAAAGGTCATGATTTGTGGCCGAGAGTCAGATGTTTTCGTTTCTAGATCTGTAAAAATGAGTTTCCTCAGTCCTGCGCGTGCGATTTGGGTCTCGAGCATAGGAAGAGGGCACCAGGATGAAATAGAATAATCAAGAGCGAACAGTGACCAAGAGGAAGCAGTCGAGACGGAGACCGCTCTCCAGCGGCTGCAGATCTGTCCCAGTAGCCATGACCTGCTTCCTACGTTGAATCTGCATCGATGCAGCGCGGCATCGAGGGACGGCAACGTCCACGAGAATATTTCACCCAGAATCTCGGGTGGCATCCGTCTAAGCGGAGAAAGGATAGCGTTGTTCTGCACACGGAGGCTCCGCATCGCGGTGCGCTCTTCTTCCAGTCCTCTCTCGGAGGTGCGATGTCTCGGTGTCGAGACACACCAGGCGTGCGTCGATTTCTGGGATCACTAGCTTGACGGCGGTCAGGTCAAATTCCAGACGTGCTTCGTTCAAGGTCAATAGACCGTGATGCCGCGTTCCAGGAGCTGGATAGACATTGGAGTCTGCTGGTTCGTCCAGTAATGAGCTGCCACGGGTTTGGGGAAGGGCTCCACACGTAAGGCACTGGGATGCGTAGTACGAGCTCATAACGAATAACAGAGAGGTGCTGAAAAATACTTAAGCTCCTGCTTGTGTCCGACAGAACTTTAGGCTTACCGGACGTTCAAATGTTGCAGTACTGGTGGTGGCGAGAAAAAGGAAGGATTTTGATCGGATTGCGGCAATCGGGACGATCACTGGCGCCTAATTCGAACCTTGAATTGATGGATTGCCGTTGTGGGAGAAACAGGCAGCGAGAGTTTAGAAATATGGAGATTGATTGGTATGGAAGGCTGCGGCCATACACGCGGTATTTTTCGGGGCGCGTTGGCGGGAGATTTCCATAGAGCGGACGGCTCAGAATTCAACTACTTCGACCTACATAAATCGGATCTACATAAGCGGCACATGAAAATGGCTAGAGTTGAGTGCGGTATGTAAGAAGAGAGTACGAGGTTGCACTTCAGAATAACGTGGCGATTTCAAAATGAACGTGTGCAATCAGAATAAACAGGGCTGTGCAGTGAAAGGATGGTTAAGTAGTACTGACAATCAAAATTCAAGTCCGCTCTGACAATTGCCGAACGAGCATGGAGGAGTTGTTGCTGAAAAGGGAAATTCTCGAGTGATCGCTGACTACTGACTAACTAAATCTTCTGCCCTCAATAAGACGTGACTTTTAAGGCCATTGCTGTGCATGGCAATACGAGTCCTAACTAGGATGCGTAAGTCAGTCATGCCCCAATGCTCGCTCAGTCGACGCGCTAACCCTACCTACTACATAGTAATAAATTGATTCACAGACTGTAACAATTTACCCAGTCAGTCCCGTGAACAAAGCGACTCATGTCCACGCTGACTCTGGCAGACCCAATGACGATGAAACGGGGTGACAGCTGTAGGTGAGAGCGGTATTCTGGAGGCACCCACATGACAAGTTCTTGTCTTGGACCGCGTATCCAACTCTCCTGTGCATGTGGCAAGGTGATGGTACTGGCACCCAAATCCACGGTTGAGGGGCTGAACTTGTCAGCTGTGGTAATGGCTGTCCTCACATCCCACACATGGATTGTCTTGTCTTCCGAGCCTGACACAATACGTGCTCCATTGGGCGAGAACGCAACAGAGCAGACCCAACCTGTGTGGCCCTGGATGGGCTTCATAAGGGCCTCACCGGTCCTTGAATCCCACACACGGATTGTCTTGTCTTCCGAGCCTGACACAATGCGTGCTCCATCAGGTGAGAACGCGACAGACGAGACCAAGCCTGTGTGGCCCTGGATGGGCTCCATGAGGGCCTTGCCCATCCTTGCATCCCATACACAGATAGTCCTGTCGCTTGAGCCTGATGCGATGCGCGCTCCATCAGGCGAGAATGCAACACACCGGACCGAGCTTGTGTGGGCCAGGATGGGCTCCATTAGGGCCTTGCCTGTTCTTGCATCCCACACATGGATAGTCTTGTCATACGAGCCTGACACAATGTGCACTCCATCAGGTGAGAACACAACAGATGAGACCTCCTTCGTGTGGCCCTGGATGGGCTTCATGAGGGCCTTGCCTGTCCTTGCATCCCACACACGGATTGTCTTGTCGTCTGAGCCCGACACAATGCGTGCTCCATCGTGTGAGAACATGACAGATGAGACCCAATCTGTGTGGCCCCGGATGGGCTTCATGATCGCCTTGCCTGTCCTCGCATCCCACACACGGATTGTCTTGTCGCTCGAGCCTGACACGATGTGTGCTCCATCGGGTGAGAATGCAACAGACCAAACCAAGCCTGTGTGGCCCTGGATGGGCTCCATGAGGGCCTTGCCTGTCCTTGCATCCCACACACAGATTGTCCTGTCACTCGAGGCCGACACAATGCGTGCTCCATGGGGTGAGAATGCAACAGACCAGACCCAATTTATGTGGCCCTGGATGGGCTCCTTGAGAGTCTTGCCCGTCCTCACACCCCACACACGGATGGTCCTGTGGCTCAAGCCCGACATGATGCGCACTCCATTGGATGAGAACATGACAGACTTGACCGAGCCTGTGTGGCCCTGGATGGGCTTCATGATGGCCTTACCCATCCTCACATCCCACACACACATTGTGCTGTCGCTTGAGCCCGACACAATGTGTGTTCCATCAGGTGAGAACACAACAGACCGAACTGAACCTGTGTGGCCCTGGATGGGCTTCATGACAGCCTTGCCTGTCCTCACATCCCACACACGGATCATCTTGTCACTCGAGCCGGATGCAATGCATGCTCCATCAGGCGAGAACATGACAGACCGAACCAAATCTGTGTGGCCCTGGATGGGCTCAGTGAGGGCCTTGCCTGTCCTCGCATCCCACACACGGATTGTCCTGTCGCCCGAGCCTGACACGATGCATGCTCCATCAGGCGAAAATGCGACAGACCAGACCCAATTTGTGTGGCCCTGGATGGGCTCCATGAGGGCCTTGCCTGTCCTTACATCCCACACACAGATTGTCTTGTCACTTGAGCCTGACACGATGCGTGCTCCATCTGCAGAGACAGCAATGCACCGGACTGAGCCTGTGTGGCCCTGGATGGGCTTCATGATGGCCTTGCCTGTTCTCGCATCCCACACACGAATAGTCTTGTCGTACGAGCCTGACACAATGTGCGCTCCATCAGGTGAGAACACACAGATGAGACTCCTTCGTGTGGCCCTGGATGGGCTCCATGAGGGCCTCACCTGTCCTCACATCCCACACACGATAGTCTTGTCGTATGAGCCTGACACAATGCATGCCCCATCGGCGAGAACACAACAGATGAGAACCTCCTTCGTGTGGCCCTGGATGGGCCCTATATGGCCTCACCTGTCCTCGGCATCCCACACACAGATAGGTCTTGTCGCTTGAGCCTGACACAATGTGTGCTCCATCTGCAGAGACAGCAATGCACCGGACTGCAGCTTGTGACTTTAAGATGAGAGCTGCTTCTTTGCCGCCGCTGAATTCCTGTAAGATGTAGCAGTGGGACATGTTTGAACTTTGGCCAAAACTTCGGCAACTTTAGAGGTTGGCCTGAGACATGGCAGAGCTGAGAGATATATGTGCCACACTGGTTTCAATAGCCTCCAAGGAAGAAAGAACAAATTCATTGGCATCATAAAGAAATTCAGTCAAGTATAGTGGAGCACGCTCAAAGCATTTCGTGGTCAATACTGTCATGATGAGGCTTGATGTGACACTAGCTTTGTTCATTGCACTGAGCACCTCAACCCAGAACAAGAACTTGGGCAAGAAAACATCCTTGAGGGAATCTAGGTGAGACAATGTGACTGAAGCTTCATCAGCGGCAGATGCTGCAATGTGATGTGGCCAATACAGCACACATATACTGCAGCAGGGCAGGTATTGTGAGCTCGAGATCAGTGTTGGGAAAGTAATGTGGGACAGTTTGAAACATTGAAGTGCAATTCAGAACCCATGACTCGAATGCAATTTGAGAATAAAGCAGCATGGGCAGCTGACAGGTTGATGAGCATTTCATCCGATGCACGACCAGTGGTTGTGAGGAAGTCCCTGAAAGAGGCATGGAATGTGGATAAAACACCCTTGTCATTTTCTGCCGGGACATGGATGACAGCATGTAGTTGGTCAAGCATTGCCCGCACCCGCTGAGCAGGCACCCCAAGCAGACCGCCAAGTGAAGCAACAGACAAAGGCTGGCTCACAGTCAAGACTGCAGCTAAGATCTGTTTTTTCAGAGCAATTTCGCTGCTTTCATGCCTATCGGGTCCATAGCATCCAAAAGGATGCACCTGTATATGTCGTCCAGTGGTCTAGTCAATGGCCCTTTGATGTTGTTGTCCATGCTGATCAGAGCCTGCATGCGGTCTCCTGGATTCTCACTGATGTATTTCAAGGCGGTAAATGCATAAATGAAGAGCTTTCCCGCACGGTCTGTGAGCACTTCAATATCTGCAGGGCTAGCCCACTCAGAGGGCATACTGCTGTCAATTTGTATGCTGTCAAGACGGTTTGTCAGGTAGCGTGATATCTTGCTTGACGATATGGGACTCGATGTCATGAAGCCGGAGGACATGTTGGCAATCCTCTGCAGTATTGAAATGAGGACGAATATGCCGCTCTGGTCGAGATGTGACAAAGAGTTTGATGGGAAGCCTGGGCACCACAGACACAAGTCTCTGAAGAAGGTCCTTTGTGTGTCCTCATCATCAAGTTCGTCGAGTGCATCTATAACCAGGACCAAGGGAGGCAGCCCACCACTGTCAGCACTGCAGAGGGGCTTTTCAAGCAGGTTCTCGACCTGGATCTCGAGATTTGCATTTGAAGATATCCCTTTATTGAGAGCGGCCAGCAGAGTGTCCTTGTAAGTCTCATCCTGGGAGGCGAGATGCCAGGCGAGTGTGGGAAGAATGCATTTCGGATTGCCCCGGTTTGCATCCCCTCGAAGGCAGAAGAAGCTGCCGCCGAGCTGCTTATCTTCGCGTAGCATGTGGCAGAATGAACGTGCGATGGCAG
>JARJLE010000229.1:0-99929 GCA_029289555.1 Mycena latifolia
TGCGCAACGGCCGCGCCTTCGTCGGCGAACTCCCTCATTTCGAATCGCGCGCGTTTAGCCGTGACGGAAATTCGTCCTCTACCTCTCGAACCGCACCACCGTCGCGGTTCGTGTCAATACGCTCAAGGAGCGATTCCGTTTGTCCGGTCACACGACGCCATTATGTGGGCGGGAGACGAGTCCGGACGACAGGGTCGTTGCGACGTCCTCTTGGGATAAAAGTGTGCGGATTTGGAGCATGGAGTCCGGAAAGACCCTCCATGTCCTCAGAGGCGCCACAAACCAGAGCTGGTCCGGCGCCTTTTCGCCGATGGTGACCTCGTCGCGGCCGGTGCCGGAGACAGGATGGTTCGCATTGGGGCGTCAACTCGGGGGAGCTCCTACGCACCTTGGGCGGCTTTCAAGATGGGTGAGACGCGGTCATTCTCGCCCGTAGCCTGAGCTCGCCGCTGGGGCATGGTGGTACCCTGCGCGTCTTCAACATCGTAAGGGAGAGCGAGCGCACTGGCAAGTTGACCTCACGACGGACAGCACTGCATCGAGCTTCATCGAAATTCTCGAGTACAGACACCTCGCGGGGGGATCTGTTCTTCAGCTCGACCGACGGGGCGGATTTCGGCTACCGAACAGCGGGAACTTGAAGTGGGAGTTCTTCGAGCAAGGGGGAAGTGTCGAAACCTCGGTCGACGGCTCGCGGCTGTTTCTGCCATGGCCGAACATCATCCTGTGGAAGATCGATTAGTTTTTCTGTTCGGCAAATACGAATACCGGCAATCCGTGTTCACGGCTGTATATTATTTTGTACCAAATTCTGATTCGGGCTGCGCGAGACAGTTCGGATGGTATGCATATGTCAAAATTGCTGGAACTGTGATAACTCCAAGAAGGGCCATCGACTGAGGCATTCGACTCGGAGACAGGTATTTGCTGACCTACTGGCGACAAATTGTCTTGCCAGACCCGAGGTGGCCAATTCGATACGCTTTCATATAGAGTTCCTGCAGGTTGCCTCGCGATTTTTTTTCGTGTACACCGACGCGCTTCGAGAATTGATACGGACTCAGAGCTTCCCGGGCAGATGCCAATTAACTGTGTCAGCATTAAAATTTTAAAAAGTGTTCTCACTGCCCAGTCATCGTATAGAAACTGCGATCACATGATGGTCTCCTTCTTGACTCTGATGCTCATGTAAAATCGTCGCTTCAGACTTCTTGCACCTGCAGCTGGATTCCTTTCCAGTCGATTAGTTCATTCCTCAGCACACTGAACCAGCTACTCAGCAAGCTATACATCCACTACTCAGCGCCACTCTTCAAGTCCATTATGATGTACTTTAAACCCTCTCCATGTAGCGCCAAGGCATACCTCGGCACGATTCATGGGAATGCCGCACGTCATTGACTGCGGTACCCTGCGGATGATGATAAAAGACTCGACCCAATCCCTTCAAGTTCCTTCTTCCCAAATTCGACTCACCATGGCATCCGCTGTTCCCACCGTGCGGCCAATCATTCGGAGGATTTCTACAAGACGTGGAAGCACGCGCTCGCAGAAGACTTCCAGAAGGACGGCCTGGCCGCCTCATCGGTGGCCTGGGTGTCCGAGCTCGCCAGGATCCCGGTTAATAGCACTGGGACGGGAGTCGCAACGCTCAGCCACGACAATGCGATGGTTGCAGCTGCGGTTGGACACGAGATCTGTGTCTATGACGTAGCTTCGGCGACGCTTCTCCACACTTTCCGAGGCCATGTAGGCGACATAAGAGAACTTGAATTTCACCCCGGTGGACGCCTGCTTGCTTCGGGCCTGTCGGGCAATGTTCGGGACAGGGAGACCATGGTTAGAGTGTGGAACCTCGACGCCTCCGAGCAGAATCTGGGCCGCTTGGAGGACGCTGCTGAGGAGGTGACCGCCGCCGCCGCCGCCGCCATCTTGCTGCGGCACTGGTCGCCGGAGGAACTTGAGTCGGCCGAGCTGCAGAAGCACATCCATGAACTCATCTTCACTGCGCAGACGACCGTAGATGTGCACAATGGCCGCGCCTTTGTCGGGGAGCTCCCTCATTTCGGGTCGCGCGCGTTCGGCCATGACGGAAACTCGCTCCTCTACCTCCCGAACCGCACCACCGTCGCGGTGGTGGGTGGACGTCAATACGCTCAAGGAACGATTCCGTTTGTCCGGGCACACCAACACCATCGTGTGGGCGGAGACGAGTCCGGGCGACACGGTCGTTGCGACGGCCTCCTGGGACAAAACTATCCGGATTTGGAGCATGGATTCCGGAGAGACTCTTCGTGTCCTCGAAGGCGCCACCGTCCAGAGCTGGGCCGGTGCCTTTTCCCCCGATGGCGAGCTCATCGCGGCCGGCGCAGGGGACAAGATAGTCCGCATTTGGCGCGTCGCCACGGGGGAGCTCATCCACAACCTGGGCGGCTTCCAACGATGGGTGAGATCGTTGGCATTCTCGCCTGATGGTCTCTGTCTCGCCGCTGGGGGTGCTGGTGGTACCCTGCGCGTCTTCAACGTCGATTCGGGGGACAGTGAGCAGCACTGGCAGATCGACCTTGGGACGGCGGCTAACCGCGTTGGATCGAGCTTCCTCGAGATTAACAACGTCCAGTACACCCCGCGCGGTGATCTCTTCTTCAACTCGGCCGAGGGGCGGATTTTCGGCTACAGGGCATCGGATAACTTGAAGTGGGAGTTCTTCGAGCAAAGGGGAACTGTCGTAACCTCGGTCGACGGCTCGAAGTTGGTCGCTGTCCAGGGGCCGAACATCATTATCTTCAAGATCGATTAGTCTTCCGGCCCGTACGCAAAGAAGCTCAATCCCAGCGGTCCTTGTCTTTAACCTAACTGTATAATATCTTGTACACACATTTGTATACGCTTCAGAACACTCCGATTATACGCTTGGGTATGTCTGCCTAAGCATTGATTCAAAATTGTCAGATTGTAACAACTTGAAGGGCCCTCGACCGAGTCGTTCTTCGGACGTCATATTCACTGCGTTCAGCTCCCCGCGAAGAGCCCTCTGACTTATATATTGAAGGTGGACTAAAATCTCGACGGCTGCAATCCAATTTTATGCGACAGTGATGCGAGTGAGAAAGTGAGCCCGCGGCGCCGCGCGCTGGCCAAAAATGTCCCATTACCTTCGCGGCTCGGGAAAGAGGTCGGCAATCTTCAGGCAGAATAATACCAAGAAACCGTTTGCCAGGAGGCCGTTATAGGATATCTGAATGTGCATGCCAGAGCAATATTTGTCAGCGAGGGTTAGGTGCCAGGATCTAACTCACACTATACAAGCACAAAAATCAAGCCCGCACAGAAGGATTTAAATTCCCTCTAATAGCAGATCTCCTGAATCAGCTCAGCGTCGCTCGCCGCGAGCACCCGCACTGGCGCCACGAGCGCTGCGTCGAGCTTTGCGGGCTGTAGCCCCGGCGGAAGCGCGCCTACGATACGGACCAACTTGTCGTGCAGCTGGGGTGTCGACCACAGGGGGAAGAAGCTGCTGTCCAAACTCGCATCGTCCAGGAGAGTCAGCATGGCCAGGTGCACGCGGATGCCGCCAGCACGGGCACTGCGTACGAGCTGCATGAGGCGCGCGGGTGTCGCGGCGTCGTAGTCTGACAAGGGCTTGACGTCGCTCCAGCCCGTACCGTTGGGGACATCGATCCACTCCGTGCTCCTCGCGTTCCGCGTGAGATCGAACACCGTGAGGAACTCAACCCCGGGGTTCCTGTACATAAATTGCGCCTGCCGAGTCAAGATATCTATTCGAATCGCGGGGGACTGAAAGTTGTACTGCAAGATCGCACGCAGGTAGCCTCGCTCTCGTGCGTTCGAAGGGCCTATGGGATAGACAGGGTGAGCCTTCAGCTGAGATGCAATTTATTCAACGCTCACCTGTCGATCCTAGGGTTCGACATGAGCGTCGGTGCCCGACCGCCCAGTCGGCTTTTTGGCACTCGCGCGAACAGTAACAAGCGAGACCGCAACCAGCGCAGCATCTGAAGGCGCTCCGCTCACCAGTTTTGCAGCACTAAAGGTGAATCAATTCAAGAATATTTCATGACACAGTTGGGCGGTCTACCTGCATGTTCTCGCAAGACTTCAGCGATATCGACCGTCTGGACTGGGAAAAGTCCAGTGCGCCGAAACGCTCCTTCACCAGCTGTGTAAGTTCGGTCCAGAATGGATATATGATAGATTTCGCGAAGGGCGCGGTGGAAGTAATGGCGAGCGCGTCGGGCAGCGTCTCCCGGATTTGACGGGCAATTTTGTAGTAGACGAAATATCCGGGGAGAATCTTGATCAGAAATCGCTCCAAGAGGCTGAACGTATACCACATCTCGTCGCGTGGCGTTGGCCGTGATCTCCCCAGCGAGGCAATGAGTTTGAGCAGGCCGGCCGACAGCGCTTGGGATAGCCATTCGGCGCCTGATCTAGATTCAAACCCCCCCAGCAGGAACAAGCATCCCAGGTAGACCTGCTCTCCATAGAGCTCGCCGACAATAAATCGTGCTTGGTCCCCATAAGCGATGGCGTCCATGAAGGCTTTGACGCCGCCATGGAATAACATTCCTGCACCGAGAGAACCCAGCTCGTCGCTGTTTCCACGGATCCGGGTAAAAAGGATCTGGCTGACCGCCTGAAGAGTGATGCTCGTCAGTTCGGTTATCGGGCGCGCAACGGTATCGTTGATCTGCTGCACAAGGAGATACGCCAAATCCCATTCGTTCCCGGCGATCCCCTCCAAAATCTCTGCAAAGTTGTTCGCATCCTGGATTTCCTCTTGAAGAAAAGAGAGGATGAAGGCAACTTCCACATTCGGTGTCGCCTTGCGCACGACTTTCGTCCAAAAGTCTGCGAGGATGCGGCGGAGACCCGGCGTTTTGGTGACCGCGTCAGCTATGCTGTCGTGTCGGTGAAGGAGCAAAATGGTGGTCGCGGACGCGTGATATGTCCCTTTCAGGTCCATCAAATAGTTGGCTGGAATGACGTCCCAATACGCATGGATGAATACGATCCACCGATGAAGACGAGGCCAGAAATCCACGTATACAGGGGAAGCTAGAAGCCCCGCGTCTAGAATCTCCGAGAGAGCGTACAATGCTGCCAAGGCTCCAGTCACTCGGCAAAGCTCTGGGTGGCGGTCTGCGTTGCATAGAATGGAATCGAGCTCCTCCGTTGTCGGAATTCGGGAGGGATCAAGGTGGACAAATAGCACCGGGAGAAGAAGCGTGCGGTTTGGATCGTTGCCCTCGCGTAGCAGACGGAGTAAGAAAATCAGATCTGAGGAGGATCCGTCCCCGGCCGATTTCGCGCGTGACTATTGAAAATGCCGGACACGATTAGAATGGAACGAAAGTCATCTAGGTGGGAGAGGTCTTACGCGGAGATATGAAGGCAGTTTGGAGAGGTTACGAAGGGACAGGGATTCATGCATGCCCAGAAACGTGGTTTTTGTCGTCGCAGTGGAGAAGTAGGGAGAAAAACGTGCTACGTGCTAGCCACGTAAAGGAAGAACTTCTGTTCATGCTTCCAGAACGCATTGCTGCCTTCAGATGAGGCTCAAAAAACTTGAGGAGAGTTTGGAGAGTGAAAACGGACGCACAATGGGAGTATCGTAGGGCCTGCGAACCAACCCCGAACAATGGATCGACTTGAGAAAGTGATCACGGGTGACAGGTGGCTCGCGCTGTTTGGTTATATTGACGCGTTGTGTGCTTGGCTTTACTATCCCTCTCTTCCTTCCTCCATCCATCCATCTGTGTAACATTTATTCTAAGGCGTGCCACCGTCCATGGCATCCAAAATACCAGTATGTACACCACCTGCATCCTTATTAATTGCCCTAATTTTTTTGCGCCTCCTAGATACGACGCGGCCGCACAGCCGGTGCGGAAAACGAAAACGTCGCGAATGGTCGTCCATCACAAGCAGCCCCACGCGCCAAACTCCTCGGCCGTGCAGGTATCCTTGCTGGCTCCTCGAGGGCCGTAGCTGGCTCCACCGATATGGCGGTGGCATCCAGCAAAACCGAGCGCGAGAGCGAAGCCCTTGCCAGCGCGAAGCGGAAGCGGGAAGCCTTGCGCGAGCTCACGGAGCTGCGCAATCGTGGTGCCAAGGGGAAGAACAAGGAAAGTCGCAAGATTGCCGGATTACCGAAAAAATCGACGGCGGCGGCGACGCGTGAGCCGCTGCGTGCGCTCCCTGTGGCGGCTGAAAATCGGCCGCCTGTATTCGTTCCGCCCCCAGCAACTCGCCCCCAGAATGCAGACCACCATCGTCGGTCGTCCAGTGGCCGCTCCTTGATTCCTGTCCTCCAACGGGAGAAGGAAGTAGAGGGTGACGATGACGAGGAGCCGATGTCCAAGCGTCAGCGCACGTCGTCTGTTGGCCCAGAGGAGGCGGAGGTGGAGATGGCGCTGGAGGTGTACGAAGACGACACGGAACCTGAAGCGGAACCGGACGGCGACCTTTGGGAAGATCTCGACGCGGCGGACTTTGACGACCCGCTGATGGCCAGCGAGTATGTCGCGGACATCCAGCTCTATCTCAAGCAGGCCGAGGTACGCGTTTTCCTTCTCCTGTTATCTGTGAACGTTCTCACCCGCGTCCCGCAGTGGACCACGATGCCGAATCCGAACTACATGGACAGCCAGCCGAAGCTCACTTGGGAAATGCGCGCGATGCTGAACGAGTGGCTCCTCCAGGTGCACACGCGCTATCGCCTCCTGCCCGAAACCTTCTTTCTCTGCACGAACCTCATCGATCGCTTCCTCTCCACGCGCGTCATCCCGCCCTCGAAGGTCCAGCTCGTCGGCATGGCGTGTCTCTTCACCGCCGCCAAGGTAGGAGTTCGTATTGACCTCCTGTTCAAATCACTGAATGGGACCTTTAGTACGAAGAAACCGTGGCGCCGTCTGTTGCGAACTTCGTGCACATCGCCGAGAGCGCGTACAGCACGTCTGACATGCTCCAGGCGGAGCAGCACATCCTGCGCGCGCTCGAATGGAACCTGAGCTACCCGAGCCCGATCAACTACCTGCGGCGCATCAGCAAGGTCGACGGCTTCGACCCGCAAACGCGCACGGTTGCCAAGTACCTCACGGAGATCGCGTGCATGGAGCACCGCCTCATCCCGTCGCCGCCGTCGCTCGTCGCCGCCGCCGCGATGTGGCTCGCGCGCCTCGCGCTCGGCGAGGAGACGTGGACGCCGAACCTCGCGCACTACTCGATGTACGCGGAGAGCGCGCTCGTGCCCGTCGCGAACCATATGCTGCACTTTGTGCTCGCGCCGATCCGCTACGAGAGCTTCTACAAGAAGTATGCCGGGAAGCGGAATATGAAGGTGTGTCTTTCTCTCCTACGTCTCCTCCCTCCTGCTTGCCCTTGCGCTCCTTCCACTGTGCCTTCGCGTCCCTCATGGCCACCCATACCCCTCTCTCTCCTCTTCTCGTACCGACCATACACTAACTCCTTCCCAGGTCAGCGTCTACATGCGCCAATGGGCCCTTACGCGCTGGACCGAGGGCGCGACCGTCGACCTCGCGGCGGAGCTCCGCGATGTGAAGAACGACATCCGCGCACAGAAGCGCCTGCGCGCGCTCCGCAAGGCGCGCGCGGCGACCCTGGAGCTCGACGTTCAGGACGCCGAGGGTGGGGAAGACGAGGAACTGACGGAACAGTACTGAATCGGGGACGGGGTGGCGCCGGGGGACGCGGGGCCTACTGACATACTACCAAGTACTAACTGAAGGATGGACGGGGGATGGAGGAAGCCACTAATGGGCATGCGATAGGCTGTAAATATAATTTATTCCTTATTGGAGAATTACACATGGGTGGCTTGTACATAAATCTTTTGCGATAGCCGTGGCTCGAAGCACCCTGGAATCGGCGTCCTGTCCTCGACAGACATGCTCTTCAGAGTAGCGTTGCAGGAACGCGATCTGCGCATTGATATTCGTCTTGTAGCCCCGCGACACATGGGTGAGCACGAGCGTAGTCGCCGACGACATACCTCCCCGCCCTTCATGATGCTAAAATGACCGCCGGGTGCGACGACGAACTGTACCTCTGCCGGACGTCAGCACCAGGGACTTCAGGCAGAGAAGAGGGGGAACGCACTGCTGTTCATCGCGGTGGTGAGCGCGGGCGTGAGCTCTGGGTCATTGAGGTCGTTGTCGGCAGCCATGACGTCGAGGAAGGGGCACCGAGCGTCTTTGAGGCGCAGACCGGGGCGCACGCTGACGACCTCAAAGGCGACGCGCGGGGCGATGAGGTTGGGCGCGGCGGCGAAGGGCGTATGTAGAGCCTTGGCTTAACATCGCCACGAAGCCTAGCGCGGGTCAACTATTGGCGGGGTGGTGGTATATGTATGAGCTGCGGACGCGCACCAGGGTAGCTGCTGGGCGAGTTGATGAACGCGAACTCGTCGGGGGTGCCCACGGCGCGTATGAGGGCGGGAGGCAGGTCCAGGGCGCCCGCGATGCAATCGATGACAGAAGAGGAGGCGGGGGTTGGGCGGGAGCGAGGTGAGCGTCGCGTAGTCTGCATGTACTTGAGATCGGCCAATCGAGTAATGAAGGACGACTACACGCACCATCGAGGACCGGGCAGTGCGCCATGCCGCCCGCGATGCCTAGCGCTTCGGCATCGAGCACCAGCTCCGCGACGTGCAGCCCGCTGATCGCGCTGCCCATGGCGACGACCTTGTCTGGCCTGAAGAGCGCGTGCCGCTGGCCGCTCTTCGCCCATTTGATGACGGACTTGTAGTCCTCCAGCTGCTTCTTCAACATCACCAAAAGTGTCCAAACCTGGCAAGGCCTCGTGACTTTGACAAGGCCCATCAAGCGCGCTCCAGGCTTGGACGCGTCTTGCAAGGTCCTTGCAAGGCCTCTTCCAGCCTTGGACCTCCTCGCGAGGATACCCCACCCCTTGCCTCGCCTCGCAAGGCACTCTCAAGACCTATCCAAGCCCTATCAAGGTCGGCCACGCGGCCTTCAAAAGTCGCGCGCGCCGACGTCCTCCTCAGGCACATCTTCCACTCCGACCACCACCATGGACTCCAGCACCTACTCTACTCTCCTCTTACGCTCCGACCTCGTTCCAGGACCCTTCCCTATTCTCATTCCTACCCTGTCGGTCGGCGAAAGCTGGCATTCTACGAGCGAAATGCTGGGAGCGCCATGGATAGCTTCAGGATAAACAGAGCGCTACTGGTGCGTTCCATTCGTTCTCCCTCGATGTTGCCATTTCCCCCTCCCCTCCTTTTACCATGCCTTGACGTTTCATCAAGGCCAATCGTACTCCAATCGTGTGACGACGGCGCTTGGAGTCCGAGTCGATGCGGGCAGTTTCCGTCCCCCCTCGACGCCGCAGCGCTCTTGACGAGCACCCTGCCGCCGCCAAGCATCGTTCTATCGCGAATACCGGCCCGCTGCTGCTGGGTTACGGCGCTGGCAAAGAAGTGCACAAAGCCCAGATCTTGCGCGTCAAGTCCAGCTCCCATTCGTCGAAAGATGCCTTCCGCGCTTTCCAGTCGGCTTCACTATTTACTGTTCGCCTCTCTGCAGTCCTTCCCCCGTCTCCATTCATGATCGCTTACCTCTGACTCCCAGACCATCCTGTCTTCATCGGGAGCCATCAGGTGGACGAACATAGTGCGTGGTCATCTTATATCTTGATCTGCATCCTCCCCCCTCCTGCACTGTTACACGACTTACTCAGCCCCGTACCTATTCCCCTTCTCGGAACCGCCGTCAAGCCATCTCGTCCTTCCCCAACCCGCGCCCGCGACGGCAGTGGCGAAGAAAGTGCTGCCAAAGTCGCGCAGCCGAGCGCGCTCCACTCGGTCCCAAAGGTGCTTAAGTCACGAAGACGCGCCAAAGCTCGCCCAACGCTGGTGTTTCCGCGTCTGCATCTATGCTGGTGTGCAAGCCACGCGACGCCCGGGTACGTGCACTTCCCACCGCGGTATGTGTCAACTAACGCGCATATATCCATAGACTCAGCTTACTCTCCGCTCGCTAGGGCTCTTCTTCGCCTAGCTGAGGTAATACTTTGTCGTCGTACTCCATCTCGCTGACACTCCTACTCAGTGCCGACTTCACTCAATGCCGAGACCGCTGCCGCGCATCCTCGACAAGCCCTTGCCTTCCCAATTCCTTGTGGGTAAGTCACGTGCTGAAAGCGTTGAGTGAACTTCTTTATTTCTAGGACATCTACTCGTATTTCCATCGACGCTCGCTGCCATTGGTATGATCGTATCTTTGGTTCTGATGTCTGTCTGATTTATTGTTCTGTACAGAGCGGCTCCACTCCAATCTACGGTGATGCACTATCCCTTCCTTTCTTGAGGCATTACTGACCGGCGACCGCATTCACTTGCAGATTCCGTTAATTGTTGTTGCATTCAAGTGTACGTGCATTTGCTTTTCTTTTTCTTTCTACTTGTTCATCTGCGTGCAGATACTTTTCTGAACTTGTCGGCCGGCGCGCTCAGCATCAGTGAGGCAAGTCTGCTCCATACACTCCTCGTTGCTCATTTAAACTTAAGACTTGATGCTCCCTATCACACATTGCTCTCTGTACGTCCCCTCACCTGTATATGCTTCATAGGGCTGACTACAACGTTTGTTTTAGTTCCATCGCATATCTTTTTCGCCATTCTTGTACTTCTGTTACTCGCCAATATTTTTTTTCTCTTTCTTCATGATTATTTGTAAAGACCGAGAAATATTCAAGGGGATCCGAACCCTGGAATAGCCATGGAAGCCCCCCGAGGCCTCGCCAGGAGACCCAAGGCCTCCCAATGGCACGCCAGCCTGGGACGCCCTGGAATGGCCTCGGGAATTTTGAGAGTGCCATGCAAACCCCTGGGAATGTGTACCAAGGCCTTGGATAGCCTTGAGTGGCCTTGGGAGCATTGGCAGGGGTTGAGAGGCCATTGGAAGGTTCTTCCGCTTTTGGTGATGAACTTGAGGGATACGACGTTGCGGTCGCGTGGCTTGCTGCCAGACGCGCCGAAGCCGCAATGGACGACAGGATATTCGGAAAAGCTTCGTGTGGAACCAGAGCCAGGTGTCACCGTGGAATTCCCTGAGTAATCGTTCCGCTTGAGCCCAAGTCTGCAAAGAGCGAGAATCTGAATCTCCGAGCACTGGTAGTTGGTGCCCGGTAGAGAGCTTGGCTTGGCTGTTTGCTCGACGATTTGGACCCGAATCCGCTGCCGAACCGGGCGGACCGGTCCAATGTGCTGCGTAAGACTACTGCATAGTGTTGAATTCCATCGACACGCTGGATGCGGTTTGGCCTTGGACCTTTGGTTTGAGTAAAGGCGCCGGGAACTGCCGGGGACCCGTGTGGTCCTGCTTGGCCTTCTGATCGGAACAGCGGGCCGTTGACAAATTCAACCCCAGTTCAACATTCAACTCGCCCCTCGTAAATCCCCATCAGTTACGCCTCTTGATAGTTTGAGCTCCTAAATTGATGACAGGAAGCGTATGGGATGTGCGTGCGAGAAGTAGATGGATCGAATTCACAAGGGGGTGGAATGGAGTGCCTTGTTCCAAGACATTTTCTTCTCACGGACGGGCTGGACTTGTTGCTTTGTAAGTCGACTCGATTTTTGTGGAGTACGTGTATGTACATACAGCAGGTATTGTACAACTGTCAAACCATTCCGCCCTGGGAATCCTTCCTCGAATATACATCCTCCGTCTGCCCAACGTCATCCGCCGTTTCAAACGATTTAGTCACGTGGATGTTCAACTGGCTGGTCCTCCGCGGTGTATCGCGCAAAGGGTAGTTGCCTGACCTCACCAGTGCGTCCGCGGGAGTGCGGGGCGGGTTTACAACGAAGGACGCCCACAGTACAGAGGTCGTTATCTCGCTTTCAGAGTCCGGCGGGATGAACCCAAGGCGCAGGGCCCGGAAGACGCGGCAGGCCATGGCATTCTCGAGCGCGACGTTGGGAATCGCGAACATGGCGTGGAGGACCGGAGGGAGCGCTGAACGCTGAATTGAGACTGGCTGAACGCGAAGCCGGGAAGCGACAAGGGACGTACACGGATCGAGCAGCATGACCATGGTGAGGATGTTGAGCCCAACGGTCGCCCTACGCCAAGCTTTTAGCTGCATCCAAGAATAAAAATAGCGAACACACAAATAATAAAGCTGGCCGCTCTGAAGTAGGAGTTTTGAAAGTCTTGGGAGCCCCTTCCCGCGCACAAAAGACTGGGAGCGCCCGGATAAGCCAGGCGAAGTCCCGTTAAATGTCAACCGCCACGAGAGCGCAACGAATACAAGAGTGTCGGTGCAAGCATTCGCGATCGTTCCAGCTGCGCCAAATGGCTTAACGGCTGTGTTGATGCAGCGGGGTGTGGAAGCGATGTGTCCGCCGAACACAGCAAAGGGGACGAGGAGGGAGCTGCCGAGAGTCGCGATCCAGGCGACGAGGAAAAACAGAACCACGGGCTTATTCGCGTTGAACACGGCGGCGATTCTGAAGAAGAACAGAGATGCAGTGGCTGGGACTGCAGCGGCGAAACACCACCCGATGGCGAGTGTGAGAGACGGACAGTTTCCGACCGGTGCAACTATGGTTGAAATGAGAAATATAATGTTAAATGTCAATTCGCGAGGACTACCTTGAAAAATGGTAGCTGTTACGATAAAGCCAAGTGTCGCGACGCTGTCCATTCTTATTCAGAGCGAATTATGCCGGGAGTAGATGGTCTACGCACCGGGACAAAAAATATGCAACCAGCGGGAGACTCAAGTTCGAAACTCGAAAGATTTTGATTTCTTCTGGAATCGAGCTCAGGAGGTCCCAAATATAAGCCTAACGTGATTGAGGAGGTAAACTCAAATACGTTGTGTCGCACTGGAGGAACTAACCGAGAGAGTAGCGATGTAGAGGTAACCTGATGCTTCAAACTCAAGACCAGTCGAGCGATCGAGGAAAGCGAGCGGGGTGTCTGGAGTGAGGATTGGGAAGGTCAAATTCGCCGACATGGGTGGTCCTTGGGGTGAAACCTGACTATACGCACCTCAGAAATAATCCGAATAAATATTCGAGGCGTTGTGGGCGCCAGTGTGCGCTCGGCTGGGAAAAATGATCTGGTATGGAAGTTGTGGACTGCTGCCATGTGGCTTTGGGGTCAAGCGCTCCATCGCGCTTACTTGCCGATATAGTCGCGCTATCTCGCTAAATGTTAGCCTTACTTTTATGCAAAGGAAGCCAGCTATCCGGAATTAACATACCAAACAAATGTGATTCTCGCTAGACATGCTCAATCAGAATGCCTGTTTGGGGAGTCTTCACTAGCGCGCCGTTACCAGATCGGATAATCTGCGGAACATCCCGTCTTCCGCGTTCGTTGGACCTAGGAGGAATCTTGACACTGTAAGGAATTGAACGCTCGGCTGCAGCTGTACCCTATTAGCGATCTCCGACGCCTGCCGAAGACCTGGCTATCATGTGACGAGGACGACTGGCTCGGTGGACGAGCTGAGTCTACGCCTAACCCGTATTTTGATCGGGAGGTGATACAGCATACCCTTGAGTTTCGTCGTTTCGATGTCGAAGTTCACGGCAACTATCTCGGAGCATATTCGACTCAGAGGACATAAACCAGCACAGAGTCTCGTTTGCAGGAGGGACTAGCTCTGAGATACTCGAGGTTCAACCGAAAGGCGAACGACCTCCGCCGAAACGAGACAGCCGCCGATATCTTGATGTTGGCCGCCCTACGAAAACTGTTCGGCTGAATATTCAGCGGTGCGGTAAACTGTATTCCATAGGCCGCACTCCAGAACAATCGGACGTCCATGAATAGGGAAATCGGACATCTCGAAGTTATGCTTGAAGCCACAGCAGCTCGAACTCATCGAACCGGCTATGGGCATCTGGGTGTCCAATGTCAGTAAATTTCGAAGTCCCAGTTGGCGGACGCACTCCAATCGTCCCCTTCCAATACCTGCACACTGTGTACGTCGTGAAATCGTTGACGCCAAAGAAACATGAGCCCCTTGGGGTGGAGCCAGATCGATTTCATCGTCGGGTGCTTCGACAGAAGCGACTCTATCACCTTCTGTGGCTCTGGCTGTGGATCGGGTTCACTCAAGGATCCCCAGTGAATGGCGAGTTTCTGCATCGTGGCTGGCAATGGCGAGTGTTCCGAGAGCTCTCGGAAGAAATTTTGCGCCTGTTCGCTGACAGGTGAATGAGGGCTGCGGCAAAATCTGTATTACTTGCCTCGAATTCGTAAAAGCCATCAAAATCTTCTTCCTTGGGAATCATCTGGATGGCGAGCCGAAGCTCCACAAGATTCGAGGAGTACCGACACAGCTCTTTTAGAATTGCCGTATCGAAGTAGGCAAATTCGAGATTGAGTGATGTTATGTTGCTAACTGGTTTCTGGCGGCAAAGAGATTCCAACAAGTCGCTGGGAGAACAGGGAGGGAAAGTAAGACGATGTAAGGTCGGAATCGCAAATGGACAAAGGGTGTGTGGACCAGTGTATTCTTTGAGATGCGTCAAGACCCGAGACGCTTGGACTATCTCGCTGTCGCGCATAGGTTCCACGTCCAGCCAAGCATCCTCGATGGCTAGAATCTGAATTGCTGGAAATTTAGACAGGACATCCAAGTTGAGGGTGGTTGTGCCATATCCCCATCCCATTTTAAGGGTATTTACGCGTGGAAATGGGTCGCCGGATCGGATCTGTGCGAATAATTCCGGGTCGTATGTCACTTGGAGATACCGAAGCGCGTCTGGATCCAAAAGACGAAGCCATCGTTCGTGGTCGGTTACATCTTTATGATGTCGGAACACGAACGACGGGACGGCAAGTCGATGACATGCGGCGAGATTCACGACGTCTTCAACTATTGTGCACTCTTCGACCATGAGGTGGGTCAGTTTGGGCAAAATGCACAAGTGTTGGATGGCGATATCGGTGAAGGGGACCAGAGTTGCGTCGAGACGGCGGAGATTCGTGAATCGCGGAAGGGAGTCGAAAAAGGCCCTCAGAAGTACGTATGGATCCGCCCCACGGGTGAATTCCCAACCCAATGGCTCGTCTACATTATTGTCCCATGGTGTCATGTGGCAGACACGAATGAGGGGAGCGATTTCATGGGACGACCAAAATTCCAAGCGCTGTAGTAGGAGTTGGATTTGAACTGGATGGGGAAGGTAGAGTGCCGAAGGGCTGTCCCAGTCAAGCCAGGCAAAAGACCAGCGGCCGTATGGATGGAATTTGAATTCGCGGAACAGCAGAGGACGCGCTATTCGATGGAACAGCCAATCAACGCGGTGTACCTGTGAGATGGCATCGCGCGGTAAATCCTCGAATATCTGGGTCCAGGTCTCGACTGGAAAGCGCCTGCAAGCCGGTGCAGTGGTGGATGGTGACATGAGTGTTTGAAGCATCACCGATTGCCTCACCGTGATCGGATCTTGCCGACAGCGTCGGCGGAATCGCCGGTTAAGAAACGACATAACAAAAATACAAAGTTCAACTCCTGTACGCGTTTTTTTTTCCATTTTTTTTGTTAACATTTTTTTTTCGTTAAAGTTTAGAAGGAAAAAACGCTTCAGGATTTATCTTTTTCTTCTTAGGATTCTTCCCATTAGCATTTATTATAGCTTTCTCAGGTTTAGAATTAACCTTAGGAAATTGCGTTCATTCTGCATAGTTCACGCCGACTCTCCATTGTTCAAATTGAAGACATCAGTACTGCAAGTATTCTGCTTCAAACGAGGACTCTGGACTCAGGCCAAAGCGCCTGAAGTGTTCTACCGGCCGGACGTCGACTAGCAAGGAATCGCCCAGCATTACTGGGCACACGTACGAGAGAGAGCATGCGCATTTATTATATGAAATGTGGATAAAGGTCGAGAATATGCGTCGGTTCACGCGGCAGCAGCGGTCTCGAGCTGTGCAACGAGCGTGTTCATCAGCTGGTTATGCGATGTTTGCAGTTCGCTCTTGACAATGGGGGTGAGGAGGAAATTCGCCTGCCGCCCATAGTCAGCACGACCTTCCATCAACACGAGGGCGAGGAAAAAAGGACGCACAACGAGCGTATCCGTCTCTGTGAGGTCCGTGCCGCCTGTCGCATTCGCGACGGCGCGCCACTCGTTGTGCAGCTTCACACCCGCAGACGCGCTGTTGTCCGTGTTCATGCCGTCCGCGACAGCCTCGAACTTGGCCGTGTATGTAGTAGGGACCGACAGGCCGAGGAAGAGGGGCAGCGAGTCGGAGACGGTGATCGTGTTGGGGTCCGCAGGGTCGGGGACGGACGAGGTTACCAGCGGATTCAGGTTGATCATGGCCTGGAAGTCGTGCAGGGTGGCGATCACGTCTTCAACAGGTGCGTTAATGTGTTTTGTCGATGTGATAATGGACGTCTGGTCGAAAATGCTGCGGACGACTGGGAAGTAAAAACGGGTGTTAGATCTGAATTCATGGGCGCCAAGAACTTGAGGGGACACACCAGGCATCGCCGAAGCGGAGATAGCGAGGGCAGCGACAACGAATTGGAAACGCATGGTTGAATGTTGAATAATGAAAGTGGATAAAAGATTCGGGTAGAAAGACGGCCTCGAAGAGGAGAGCGGAGAGAAAGTATTAGATTTAGGTGGGAGAAAAAAGAAATGAGGGCTGGGTCTTTTCAACGATTTCTAGGTCGTCAGCATGTGAAGAATTGGTGTGATGAGGGGTGATGGCGCGCCTAACGATGGCGCGCCTGACGACGATGCGCGTGGGGATCTGTGGGGGTCCGTGTGGGGTCGGCACAAAGGATAAGACAAAGGGTGTACAGTGTGGATGTGATTGCGATAACTGGTGATCCGAACCGCTGTGCCGCTGAACCATTAAATCGTTCTTCAGGAGAGACTAATCCAGCGCAAGACTTACGAGAGCTCGAAGGCATTTTTTTGTGCTTTTGATCCAATCTTGATCAGTAATAGCATCACTAGAGTGTATTTGGAAGCGGCGATGCTGTGCCGCGGGATTTAACCACATGGCAAATGTCGATCTCGAGGCGGTTTACACATTGCCAAAGTGTTGAACGTTGAACGTTGGAACTGTTGGTCCAGCATTTATGAATGGAACCGAGCCTGTGGATATTAGGCAATCGCAGAAGTGAGGAAAGTCGTTCAATAGCGTGGACCTACGCGGGCTCGGTATTTGTTTGTGCATGCTTTCCGAACCACAACGCGCGTGTCACGTGCATCTCGCGCCACTGAATATTGTCATGTAAACCTTGTAAACTTGGTATACGCGAAGGAGGGCGAAACTGAGCTTCAAATTGCGGGCTTCGATTCGTTTCAGCACATTAAACACACGAGTTCACTACATTCTAGATCTTTCTCGCGTGCAATTGTTCATTGCTAAAATTTGGGGTCTTGAGTTGGTCTTGGGAAAGGTCTAAGCGCATCCAGGGTCTAAGCGAGGCCAACACGCATCAAAGGTCGAAACTTGAATCAAAAGTCAAGCGTGTCGCCTAACATACGAGTCTAGGACTATAAAATGTCTCAGATACGATCAGACCTTAGAACACCTTGTTCTCTTCGATCACGACACACTTGAGCCACTCACCTAAAGTCCCAGATGCCTCCCGTAAATCTCTCAGTTAGTCTCTCTGCCCGTACTCACGCCCCACCCTGCCACACAGAAGACATCCACCAAACCGCGCGCGCCCGATTCGCGGCCCGAATCACCTTCCAGCTGGAAGTTTGATGTATACGCTATGGAACTCCCCTTCCTCTCCGATGCCTACCTCCCCGAGGGCGAGACCGAACCCCAGTTTGCCGCGCTCCATCAGACCATCCAAGAATATTAAGCGAAGTCAGACTTCACGGCACAATGCGTGCTCCCACTGGCCGGCACCACTGGGCGGCTTAAGGGCAACTCGTTCCAGGACCCAATGGAGGACCTCCCGTGGAATATCGTGCTTACAGACCTCTCACGCCTCATTGGGCCGGTGTTTTCGTCCAAGGAGAGCGCGAAGTTCCTGACGCCGCCGCAGGAGGGAACGCTGGGGATCAGTGGGCGGATGGCCCTGGTGCAAGGGCACTGCGGGGTGCAATCTGCGAAGGGCGTGTTCCGCATGCAGCATGCATGGACTGGCAGCACCGGCGAGCAGATTTTCGAAGGGTACATGTCATTCAACGTGAGACATAGTGCGCTGTACCAGCGCAAGGGGCACGGGGAGGGGAGTAAATTTGGCTTTCCGTTCTGGGGCGTGCGGGTGAGACGGGATGCGGAGGGCAAGAAGATTGGGTTGGATGCGCCTGAGCATGCCGAAGTCTGCGAGTGTTAGCCACGATGATGTGCAAGCTGCACTTTTCTGCGAGGTTGTATGTATTTATAAGTATGAGTTAGAATAAAGTCGACAGCCGACCGTCAGTTCAGAGAAAGTTGTAAATCGCTTGGCTATCGTTAAACAAAGTTTGAGGGAGTGTTCTTCAAGGGCTACGCTTAACTCCCTAACCGGTCCCCTCAAAGCCTCGAGCTCGATCAAGCAAACTTTCGAGCTCGAGATGGCCTTTGGGTTAGGGGAACCTACGGCCGTTTGCTTAGTGGGCATGATAGAAGCTTTTTGAAGTCTAATGGCCACGCACGAAAGTTCTGGTTACCCCCTCGTCCTTTGCCTTCCCGTTCTTTATGATTTCCTTGACTGTGTCCTCCCACTGCACCTCTTCCTCACACTGGAGTTCCTCCTTGCCCAACTTCACAGGTACAACGCGGAGAAAGGCCGTCTTTGTGGGGTCAAGTGGTTTCACTGCGACAATTACCAGGACCGTCCCAATTCCTCCTTGACTTCTAGTCTTCGCGTCGTCGTCGCAAATCTGCTCCATGATGTTGTCTGGGCGGAACCCCAAAATACTGGGAAATTCCGATCGGTCAAACGCGTATGTTTTCTGGTATTCGAGCGCTTTCAGCGGGCCTGTTGCCGTTGCCTCGTGCAGAGCGACCAGCAGGAACTTGGTCTGGACGTTGTCGGGATGCCGATACACAGCCAAGGCTGCGAATCTTTCGTGATAAGTTATATCGCGAATGACGTGGGGCTCACCTTGGACGCAGATGCGCGTGATGAGGGCAGGGCCCATGGCCGCTATCCACGCGTTGAAGTGCTTGCTTAATCGGTTACTCCCCTGCGAGCGCTCGCGCTCGACCTCGGCGGCCTGCTCCTTGCACCAGGCCTTGTGCCGCGCCCAGTCTTTTCGCTGGCATTCGGGGCTCTGCGACGTTTGCCTCGGTGAGCTCCAGGGGTTAGTATGTAGATAGAAGGAATTAGGCGCACACAATAATAAGTCGTTCTGCACTGGGTGCATAAGCGCATCTTGAAGCCCGTTAGCTTGGTGTTCTTGCATGACGTTTCCCGGCATGAATGATCGTTTGTCGGACGCGAAACCGTCTCGAGTACGTACGACGCCATCGACGCGTCTAAGGGCCTGATCGGGTGCACCAGAAACTTTTTACAGAATCTCGGCTAAACGTACTTTTCTCACACAATTCGTCCCTAAACCAAGCCAGAATGGGAAATATATGTCTTTCTTAAAATATGGCTGAGATGGAGTGGACGGGAAGACATGGCTTCAAAATATTCAACATATTCTGTGTTGAACTCAGAATCTATTGCACAATCCCAGAATCCTGAGGATAATTTAAGAGCACATTTTTTCTGCCACTCCCGGTGCTCAAGTGTTTATGGAATAGCTGTATTAGTGATTCTACGATGGTTTAGGGACGAAATTTATATGTGTAAAAGATTCTAGCAGATTCTGGGAAAAGATTCTGGTGCACCCGATCAGGCCCTAAGGAGAAGGAGAAACGCCACCGTGACTTGTACACACGCGCACACAACCGGGGATTGCCGGTTCCAGATCTGAAATTCCCCGTTTCAGTTATGTGCAACACATTCAAACTTCGAATAAAATGTGAGCCCAAATCCGGAATATGAACTTCTAAAGGCCCCATCTTGATTTCTCTTCTGAAGCGGCGATGTTCCTTAATACGTTCCCTCGCTGCCGGTGAGAGATTTACTTCATTCAGGGATGCAAGTATACTGAGTGGGAGAATCGCAATACACTTTCCAAAGACTGAGAGGAACAACCCGCACTAAGAGGGTCGTTAAATCGATGGTGTTAAGGCATAATCATAACCCCGACAGAAATTTCGATATGCGGCTAGAAGGAAACGGCTCAGCCTTGCCGTTCACAACAACAAAAACAGAGAACTTACCAACAAGCTCATCCAACATACCACTGTTCCTTCTCCACGACGGAGAGTTCAATCCGGAATCCGGTTAGAGCTGCCCGCATGGCGATGCCAAACGCGTTAAAGTACTCCTCTCTCTTCGAGGCTTCTAGTTGTTCCATAACACTGTAAGACTTAAACCGGGTTCTTTTGCCCCGGTTTTTAACCCAGAGAACAAGTGTATTTAGCTTGAATTGTGGATGAATGTAACCCGTACGCAAATCCGTTAACCCACTAAATGGGTTAAAATTCCGGGTTACAACTGGGTTGCTACCGGGTGACTTTGACTATTTTTCTTTTGCTTTTCCCCCGGTCCTTGAGGCATTTTTGATATGGTTACTGTAACCCGTGTGCCGGGTGCTTTTGAGAACCCGATACCTGGGTTAAATTCGGGTTGATATCATCAAACTTGCTGGTCATTTTCACTAGTATGTGCCTGCAGTATCATAGAATAAATGTGGGTGTATAAATGGGTGTATCTACTACATGCATATCTATGTAGTAGAGGAGCAAAAGAATGGGCAGTTATCTGTAACACAAGGATCTTCAGAGGCAATGCAGTCAAAAGTAAAGGGCACGCACCCGAATCCAGCATCAATATCGGCGTGCCATCATTAAGCATTAATTGACCTGGTGAGTTTGAGAGACCTGAAGTATAGGTAAGTTCACATATACAGAGATCCACGGCCAGCTAACGTTACCCGAAGTTCTCAAGAGCGCTCGAGAGCATAGCCAAGCAAGAGCCACCCGCCAGCTGCAGACTAGACAGACAAGATTCAAGACATCAGGACACCAGAGCAGAGCAGAGACCTAGAACAACCAGAGAGCAGTCAGAGAGCAGGAACCCAGAGTGTAGGCCCAAGGATGAGGACGCCAGCAGGGGGAGATGGTGGGGGGAAAGAGAGAGACGTTGACGACGAACATCCATCAGCATCAATCGCCACTCATTGGCCCATCAACCAACCCACGTGCATCGGAGTTTGAACCGACTTGAAGCGTTCCGATAATCTGAACGTCCAAAAAACCTGCCGCCTTTGCTCCATTCCCTCCAAAACCTTCCTTCAGAAGCCAGACTATGGCCCTTGAGATGCAGGACAAATTTGAGCTTTTTCTAGTATCTTTCCATTCATGCAGGAGGTAACCCGGATACCATGCTCTTTTCACCCGTTTCTGCAAGTTAAAATAACCCGCACGGCGGGTTGTGAATTCGGGTGATGTACAACTAGGTGAAAAGCATTACTTCGCCGGGTTACCGCGAATCACCCGGTGAAAGCAGAGGATTGTAACCAGATGTGGATTCACCATGTCTTCACCCGTTGAGCGGGTGAATGGGGAATATGACCCGGTAAACGGGCAACAAAAACCCGGTCCGAGTCTTACAGTGTAAATAGAAGTTGGCAGTGGATAGAGTCCATCTGCCAATCCTCCAGACCCGCAACAGGACCTTCGTTGGGCCAGGGTTCTTCCGAGTCCATGCGAAAGGTTGTCATCATAAGCACGATGGTCAGGGACGCACGCGGGAGCCCAGTGAGTGCTCCTGCGAATCCCTCCGGTATGAATCGTTTGTCGAAGCCACAAAAAAACTTGAGCGTCACGGAGCGCAAGTTCGGTAGATATGGAAACCTTAATGTGCCGGAAACTCCGACTCCTAGACTTCACTATCAAGTTGAATAAAAAAATAAGTACAAGGAACGCACCTTTGCAATCGAGCACAAGGTGTACTAGCGTTTTCGCAATGGTCGACAAAAGCTGTTCTGCGCCGTGCTCTGGGTTTCCGCCACCGACACGTAGCAGGAGCCACCTGACCTTCGTCAATTCCGGGGCGCAGGGGGACTGGATGAGGGTGTAGGTGGCTGGTTCGCTGTCGCTCAAAAGGAACTGTTCGAGCCGCGAAGCGATCTGGGGCAACGAGTTTGCGGGAGGTTGATGCTCATGGTGAGCCGCGGTGGTCTCATAGATTGATAGCACTGCCATCGAGGAAAGGGCCCTGAATATCGCATTGGCTGGGACATTTTGAATACCCCATAGATGCAAGTGATTGAGCGCCGGCCGCGCCATTGCCTCCAGAATTGTAGATGCAAGGGGTGGAGAGAGGCTATTCCAGAGCACAAGGTTCCCGGAGATTGCGAAAGTCTCCAGGTTCCACACTGTCTGCAGGGTGTGCTCCAGGAGTGTCTCTTCATCCGGGGAAGTCGGCAGCTCTATGGTTAGGTGCCGTACGTATGTGGCAAGATGCGGAGATTCAGATAAAAGGGCAGATATTTTCTGTATTGTGCCCGATGGAGTCCTCCTTTCCCCACTATATGATGGTGTGAAGTTTCGACTCCTAATTCCCCAGTGTTCGACGTGCAGCCACATAGTACGAAAGAGGTGATGCTGGCCAGGAGGACAGAAGGCAGCAGCTGCTAAAGAACACGCTTTCAGCGATGTATGGTCGTGTTTTAGTTCGTCCACGATAGCCGCGATGAGGTCGGGGGGTATGGATGGCATGGAGTTTTGTAGTCTTGAAACTGTGCTTCTAGCCAGAACAGACTGTGATAGACTGCGACGTGTGAGGAAGTGAGTAAAGAGCGGAACAAGCCGAAGAGATCAATCGATGCTAGGGCTGTGCAGGGGCTGTGCACCAGATCTCACTGCATCCTCTCGCTCCGGTGGTCCAGGTCCCATACTAACTGTACCGATGAGATACGCACGCACTGCAGCGGTTTATCAGCATTGAAGTGCTCCGGATCCAGGCTTAGCCTCATAAAATTCCGCCTGATTAGTAGCTTTGAGCCCTCGAATGAGCTTACCGCGAGCTTATGGGATTCTCTGCAGCGTCGCCGTGGCTATGAGTGTTCTCTTCCCGGACGTCTTGCGTGCCCATTCCGACTTACACAAGATTGAAGCAACTTTGAACAACACCGGCCGAAGACCTCACAGAATTTACGTCAATTTCTTAGGTCTTCTTACAGGTCCAAGGAAAGTAGCCATAATGCAATGTGCCCACCCCCTACTGACAGGCGCATTGCAATGTACCCAGCCTCTCACTGTTCAGTCAGCTGGAGGTGCATGGCAATGCGCCAGGGAACGGCCTGCCTTCCCGCATCCGTCTTACCTATCCGCATAATATTCCCCGGCTGTCCGCGGCACCTTGCTTTTTGATGGCAAACTGCAAAATCCCATCAATTAAAGGTATCAACCCTCCCATCAATAATTCGGCGTTATCTCTTCAGGTGTTTCCGCGTCCCCCCATCAAATTGCGCTCGCCTGGGCGCAATCAAGACACAGATCAAGACCTTCCCGAATCTCCCGCCTTTGCCATCACTCGCCTTCTCGCCATCGTGACATCCGTGCCTAAAAGGGAATACCCGTGGCCCACCCGCGCTTTCTGCATTGCGCGCTGGCTCTCCCCCACATTGCCGACCCGCACCCTGCGCCCGCATCGCTCCCTGCGTCCCCGTGCCGCGCTCCCGTCCCCTGCGCACGCCCGGCGTGCGCTCGGTCCGCGCCGCATCGGATGCTCCCCAGCTTCCCGCCCTTGCCTCGCCCGTTCACACCCCTCGCCACCCCCTAGCCTGCGTGAACCCCTCGTCCACCTTCTGCGCTCCTGCCCCAGCCGGCGGCTGCATCGAATCCGCACCCGCGGCCTCCCCTCCCGCCGCGGCCCCCTTCCAAAAGCCCCGGTCGTCCGGCATCGCGCGCGTCCGCTACTCTTGGCTCGCGACTGCCGAGCGCATGCTCCATCCGCCCCCTGTCCTATGGAGAGAAACAGGGGCGAGAGCCCGCACGCCCACCACACAAAGTGGAGCCCGAGAGGCCCTACTCCAGGGTCTCGTCCTCCTCGTCCTCGTAGTCGGGGCGCTCCTCCTCCTCGTCCTCCTCATCATCATCACCCTCCCCCATCACGTTTGCCTCATCCTCGCGCGCCAGGATCCGCATGCTCGCGGGCGTCTCTCGAGCGAGAAATGCGCACCCATTCTCGTGGACCTGAGCCCAGTTGCGGCGCAGCTTCTCGCAGGTTCGCGCCTCCCGATCCGCCTGCTCCCTCGCGTAGGCGTAAAGCCCCTCCTGAAGCTCCGCTCCCACGTCCATTCGGGCTTGTCCTCGCTCCAACCATTCCCCCACCTGATAGATGCCGTACTCGATAGTGCGGCGCATCTCCTCCTCGACCAAGACTGTATCCTCGCCCCAGCGGGTTGTCCGCGCGTAGGCCTTGCACCACTCCACCCGGAGAGCTACCTCTCTCATCAGCACAGCAGCGTTAGATTGGACCCGTTCCGCGTACCTTCTACAAGCTCCTGCTCCGTTGGCTCCCCCGCCTTCGTGGCGTACCAAATCCAGGAAAGCGTCCGCCTCCCTTCCCCAAGGGCTACCACCCCGTATGCGGACACGCCCCCTTCCTCCACGTCGCGCAGATCGTGGACGGCACCCCGCTGCGCCTGCTCCTCCTCCGTCAGCGCGCACTCATTAAGAGCCCGCACGTCCGAGTCGTTCAAGACTTGGAGCTTTCTCTCCCACTCCCCGTTTCCCCTCAAGCGGCACAGGGCGTTCCACGCATAACGATAGCGCAGCTTCCCCTTGTGGATGCGCATGTTGTTCTGGCGAAGAACGCCCTGGCCGCGTGTGAGCGCGCGCTGCCCCGTCATGTTCCGCACACGGAAACGATTCGTCATGGTGCGTATTCGCAGCCCCTGACGTATCGTTTCCAGCGCCTCGTGCGCCTCGCCCTCGCGTAGCTCCGCCTCCACCCCCAGCAGCCCCTCCGCACACGCCCTGGTCCGCTTCCCCTCGTTGGCGATATCGGACGGTAGGAAAAGCCGGACCGCCTCTGCGTCACGGTCGGCCTCGGTGTCCCACAGTCCTCGCTGCGACTGCGTCAGGAACCGCCGCACGTTGGGCATGTAGGTGCGTTGTAGCTTCCGGAATGCCCGGATCCGCTTCAGGATCGCCGCTCGCCGTTTCATGAACTCCAGCTCCTGGTTGGGTGTCGGATTGGAGATGGCCTTGACGTCAATCGTTAGATATCGCCTATAGATTCCTGTCAGTCTACCGCGATCAGCCTTTGAATTAGAATACCCACTGCGATTCCTCAATTTCTAAGCCCATAAGTATGAACGTGCTCGGCGTGTCTTCCCGCTCCACCTCGACACCCTCTCCGTTTTGCAACAGCTCTTCTTCGCGAGCTTGATACGAATCTCCTTCATAGTCATCTCTACATCACTGTGTCAGTATCGTGCCGCCGTATGCATTCAAATCATGCTTACCTTTCTCCTTAACCTCGAACGGCGAGAACGTCGAGTCCGTATGCTGCTTTGATTCCCACTCCTTCACCCACGCTCGCCACTTCCCGACCAACTCGGGGACCTCCTCCTCCAGTGCCGCATTGAACGCGTCGAACGCGTCCCGATGGACCTGTCCCTCCATCACATTCTCCGACATCTGTTTCGTAAAGATCCCCCGCCACGACACCTGGCGCCGCCAGTTGTGGAATCCAAACAAATCCTCCAAAGTCGCATGCCGTGCCCCCATCCCCATCATCTTCGTCGACGCCGCCGCGCCATTCGTAAATTCCCAATTCTGCTCAACAGTTTCACCGTGGGTACGTCCCGCGCCCCACATAAAGTGGAACGAGAACGGGGAGTGACAGCTGGGCTTGTGGGGCGGGAGGTGGAAATTGGGCACTTTAAACCAAACCCGGCTGTGGTCGAGGTTGAGATGGAACGCCTCGGGCAGGGACGTCATCCGGGACCAGAAATTCTTGCCGTACTGGCAAGCGATGTCGTACGATAGGATTAGATAGAATATTATGGTGTTGAGGATGGCCGAGAACAGGATGAAATCCATGTTACAGTATCTAGATGGAACTCAGACCCACGCGACAGACCAATACTGCGTCAAACGTACCGTTTGCCGAGCTGCAGATCGCCGATCCCATTCGGACGCCACATGTTATGCCGTGCGCACGTCACGCCGCCCACTCCCGTCGTCTGCAGCCCCTTGACACGTTTTCTGTTTGCCAAGAACATGGCTTGAAACCCCGAACAGCTTGAGATCTCTTCCTCTGAGACGTGTGCGCGTAGATATTGCGCGTACTTCTCGTTGTTGACGAAATACCCGAGGCCGTCCCCAATGATGGGATCCTTCGCGGCGGTCGAGACGTCACGATTAACCAGATGAAAGTTGCAATCTTGGGCAAGAAACAGGAAATTTTTGTATCTAGACTCACGTCAGTATGCGCTCGTTCGCAATCATTGACGGCTGGACTCACCGCAGGTCCTCGGGCATTGCGTCCCAGTCTATCTTATCCCAGCCCTCCTGCATGTTACGCCCGGGCTGCGGGCAGGCTCGGCAGGGCAAAGCGAGCTCCCCTTGTGCCGTCCCATGTACGCCAGACGGAGAATGCCCTCGTCCCGCTCGTTTCATCATTAGTGTCATCCGATATTGGCGAACTATGTTTCTGAAGGCCCGGCGGTGGTTCTGCAATCCAGGCTCAAGTGTCAGCGCCTGAAAGGATGATGGAAAACACTACGCACAGGTGGAGGGTTCAGGCCATCGTTGTTGGTCAAAAGCTCGAGGGAGCGCATGAAATCGTGCGCAGAAACCTTGCCGAGACAGTTCACGATTTGAAAGAGGCGCACGACCGCGAAAGTCACGCATGTCTGGGGCTTTTTCACTGAGGCGGGCCACCATTGCACCCTCATCAGCTGCTGGCGGTGCTTGATCCGCGCGTCGCACTCGCAGAAACACAGCTTGACCGTGTGGACACCGGTCACGTCGATGACACAGAAATTTTTGTGCGCGTTCGACGCGGTCGGACAGTTATAGCCGGGAGGGTGCCCCAGCTGCACGACCAGACCGAGATCGGCCAGGGAGCGACGCGTAAAGAACTCGCCGTCCCACTCCTTGAGACTTGTTCGTCAACTCCTCGCCTGATTAAAAAACACAGGACGAACCTAGACCCAGTGAGTGGGCAACAACTTGTGCTGCTCTACGATGCATGCCTGGCAGCACATCTGCACGCCATGGCAGAGCTGATGTTCGCAGCGGAACGTCGGATCTGCCGCCCCGCATCCTGCGCACGCGGCGTACGCAATGGGATCGCCACGCCCCTTGAGGCGCAGCATCTCGTCCAGGAATTCGTCGCGGAACTCCATGAAGGCTTTCAAGGGGTAGTCCTGCACACAGTAAGTACCAACTTGTCCGGCCACCTCGTCGTGTTTCGTACCGAGTTCTCATTCCGCGGCTTCCTCACAGGCAGGGGATCCTGAATCTCCACAGGTAAAGAATTGTCGCCCAGATCGTAGCTGAAATCAGCCGCTTCCCGTGCTGCATTTGTAGCAGCATCCTCTTGCCAAAACCGCTGAGCGTCTGCCAGAGCTTGCTGGGTAGGGACGATGATGGTAGTTGACGTGGTACGACGGCCATCCCTGGAGACCGCGATGATTTCCGAGACGTGGGGTTCATGTTCGTACATGCTGGGACCCTGCGCCGGGCGCTGACCTCCTCGTCATCCAGCCATAATCCAGGGGAGGACGACGTACGACCGTAAAGGAGAGGATTGGCAAGAAGGTGATTCCGCACCGCCACCTCCTTCCTAATCCCACGTCAAGTCACAAAGCAGTCAACAAACTCAATTGGGTCCCAAAATAAATGCATCCCTTTTGGATGCGACGCGTATATTCAGCAAGTAAACTAGGGAAGACTACGACAGGCGACTACAACACTTTCTTTGGGGGGAAAACGATCCCGTCCCACGAGTACGGCACCTTGCTCTCGTCGACCCAATCTGGGTAGTCGTACGCGATGCTGGCTTCCTCGCCCAAGTTGCGGCGAGGCGGCTCGGGGATGGGGTCGACGCACACGGGGCAGGTCCTCTTCTTATCCAGCCACAGCCTGATGCAGATATAGCAAAAGCTATGTCCGCAGTACGCCCTGAAATTTTACACATCAGTAAACGATTGAGCGCGTCAAAATTCTGGCACCTACGCGACAGGGTGGGACTTCATCCCGAAGCAGATTGCGCATGTGTGGTGGGGTTTCACCTCACCATACACATCCGGCCTAGCATCCGTGTCGTAGAAGTCCGCGTGGCAAAGCTCTTTTTTGAGGGGTTTGGCTTTGCACACACGCGTCGTGGCGCGGGAGGGCGGTGCGTTGGGGTCGACAGGCATTGGGGTCGACAGGCAGAGGCGGCGTCAGGACGTCGCGGCGCGCTCTGGCAGAACGCGTCGCGCGTCTGCGCGACCTGCCCGCTCGCACAGTCATCGCAGGGCGCGTGGTCCCCGGGCGAGTCATCGCAGAGCGCGCCTTCCCACTCCCTTGCATCAATTCCTCGCGCGCGCGACAGATGGACGTGTCAGAGCGCGCGACGCCGACAGCCGGGGCAGCAGGAAGGCGTGTGCGTGGGATGATGGACGAGGGCGGGCCTTTGTAGATGATGAGCTTGCACGGGGGCGCGGTTGCAGCCGGCGCTGACGCGTTTTCGCCTGCCAGAAGTAACGCGTCAGCTTTTAATGGTTGAGCAGCAAAATAGGCACGACTCACAGGCGCGCACGAGCTCGAGGATGGGCGTGCTGGGATTCCACGCCGCCGTGTTTTCGCCTGCGTGCGCGTTAGCTTTCTGTGGTGAGCTGGAAAGTAGGCACAACTTACGGAAGCGCACAAGCTGCCCATTGTCGCGGAGGACCCACGGATTCGCGAGGCTCAAACCTTGCAAGCCTCTGGTAGCCATTGCTGTGGACAACTTTTAATAACGACGCGGGTTTGGATTGAGAAAGGCGGCCCTTTAGCAGAGGCCAAGTTTATTGCACGTGTTGGCGAAATCCTCGGCTACGACTGCGTCCGAGCTCCCGCGTATCTGTATCCATCCTATCTGTTTCAGCTGCTCATCGTCTGGAAGCGCCGCCTCGCAGCGGCAAAACCCGACCCTCACGCGCGACAGCCCCTGAAGCGTCATCAACAAGAGCTGCGCCCACTGTGGTACCGAGCAATGGCCCCCACGATGCCCCAAATGGACGAGGAGTCCCAATTCCACCCAGGTTCTCGTGGTAAAACGGTGCCCCGTCCATTCCTGTCCCCGCATATCAGTTTTGCCTCCCAGACATATTTTACCAATTACCTGCGCGAAATGGTCGGGCCGGCGACTGTGCTTGGCGACAACGCAATCGCGGCACAACAAGGTGCCTGGCACACATGAGGTGCATCGGAAAGATGCGCGCTGGCCACAAGGACAAGAGGCAGCTGACGGAGGTGCCTAACCGGATAAGCCTCAGTCAGTACACGTGAAAATAATGCCAGTCGTACGTCGCGGAGGAGCTCAGCAAGCCCCAGCTCTCGAAACTCTTGCCATGGTGCGATTTCTCTCTGGGACATCGTGGTAGGCGGGCGACGTAGTAGAAAGAAAGAGAATAAGCGGGAGAGGTCGAGAGGCGATTCTAATCACGCCTGCTGCAGCGCATCAAGCATGCGATACAGGTGCTGCGCGTGCTTGCCAAGCCCTAAGCTCTGCGCGATACCGCCCAGTCACCAGTGTAGCCCAAGATAATGAAAAGGAGTCCGGCTTGGGCTTGCTCAGTTTGGGAGGACGGTGAAGGGCGGGTTCCAGGCGGACGTCAACCCTGCGCTGAGCTCGCCAGCTGCGCCGAGCTTCGCGAGTTCGCCAGACGTCGCTGAGCGCGCCAGCGATGGCCAGTTCGGCAAGCTCGGCAGAAAGAAAACGCGTTGAGTCACAGTCACATGATGCTAACCGTCTGTTTCCTGCTCATCAATCAATCCGACTACGGTGATTCTACTGCCCCCGCGCGGCGTGCCTGCTCCAGCTCGACCCATCTGAGGTACACCTGGTAGTGCTCGATCAGTTGCAGGCGCGCCGCCTCAGAGCGCAGGCGCACCTCCCTAGAAATACGACAAGAAATTTGAGCAATTTGGATGGAGAATATTGCTGGGCAGGACTCACTTGAAATACACCGCGTACTGTCGGGCTGTGGCTAGAGAGGCTTGCAGGGACGCGTCAGAGCTCTGCGCCGGTCCCCAACGCATGTGATCCAACGCATTAACGCTGGACGGTGCTGGTCCCCAATGCATCACATATTGATCCAACTGGGAGGAGCGGGCTCCTTCTCCCATTGGCCGCGTGCTGGTACCCTCGGTATTCTCGAACGCCCTAGAAGAAATATTAGAAAAGATTGATGCACGCCACCACGGGCGGGAGCTACACACACCACGCCTGCTCGATGCCTTCGGCGCTGACTTGACCGTGCCCTCGGCCCTGGGCTCTGGCGAGACGGAGATGGCGGAGTTCCTGGAGGAGGCGCCGGTAAGGTGAGTATTTGGGCTGGGAGGAGGGAGCCGACGGACCTGTCTGATGCGCTCAACTCTGATCCTCATCGTACGCGGCTCGATCCGCCCCATCCTCCGAGCGTGGTGGACTTGCTGAAGGTGGTGCAGGTAAGTGATGTAGTTCCTGTCGGTGACGTAGTAGCTGAACGCGGGCGTAGCTTTGACGGCCAACGCATCTTCGGCCGGAGCGGGGGTCAAGGTCGGGGACAAGCGCCATGTCGCGGTGAGGAATGACCACAGCCACTGCAACATCGTCGCCAGAGCCAAGTCTATCAATCATGTTTTGAATAATCACACCAGGATAAGAGACGAGTCACGCAAACTTATCGATCATGAACTGAGGATCACGAACCGCTAGATATTTATAAGAGTCCCAAGGCAGAATCACGAACAAGACTCCTAAGTCAGGATCACGAACCCGATGGCAGAACTGTCGCCCTCCCCCGCTGATCCTCCCTCCAACGCCGACCTGCAACTGTCAGCACTTTCTCCGCACGCTGCAGCGCAAGCCAGATATCGCGCTAGGTGCCCCTCAGCAAAATCACTCCAAAATGTCGTACTAATTTACGTGGAATATATTTTAGGCACGCCCAGCAAGAAAGGGATAAAGCTAAACTGCGCATGCGCCGGTGGGTTGGGATGACGTATGTAAGGGTACACAGATACTACCTGACGTCTTCTCAGGCTCCGTGAGTCACGCAAGCAAGCTTTGGCGCCTGGTGACATAGGCAAGCTACGCCCCGACGTGGCGGGTGAGGATGTGGAAAAGAACGAGGAGGGCGAGACCTATGTCGAGTTCTTGGAGCGGGCACGCTGGGAATTGCGGGCTTCGTAAGCTCGAGGATCCTTCAGTTCATTAATGTCCGACTCTGACCGCGCTTCAGGCCGGAATTCCACGACTTCTGCGAGTACTGCGACACAGTAAGGGTGGTGAGGATCTGTTACGACAAGAACGATCCTCAAGCGGTCGCCGAAGTGGACGACTTCTACCGTGCTCACCCGTACCCTTGCGTCGCAGACACTGAGCCCTACAACGACGACTATGTCGAGTGGCTATTTCATAACAGAAACAGTATGACCCCGGAATGGAAAGAAGAATTGCTGGACTTCAAGGATTTTTTGGCTGAGCACACGCCTGAGGAGCTCGACCGACGGCAGCGAATGGTCTGCGAGGCATTGGGGACGCGGCTGGTCATTTTGGTGCGCGGGGGCTTTTAGTGTTAGCGGTGCCTGTATTTCATTTGGCGTAAATGCAACTCAGCGACAGGAGAAGGAACAATGCGATGATCATTAGGGTGAACTAAGATACAGCGAGGCGTGTGAGACACAGATGTGCACGAGCCAAATCCAGCTTCGTGATCTTGCGACGGCGCCGAGTGAGACGGGGATCGCGAAAGGTGCGTCCCATGTTTCTGCGGCCGGGGTGCAGACGACGTGACTGCCGCCGCCGCGATGCACCATTGGCCCAGTCATCACCCCAGGCATGGCCGGTGCCCCAGTTGCCTGCACCTGTCCAGCCGCCCCAGCCAACGCCGGTGCCCCACGCGGCAGCGTTCGCGCCGGAGCCCCAACCAGTCCCACTGCCCCACCCGCCGGTGTTTGTGCTGGACATCCAAACAGTCCCACTGGCCCAGCCCCTGGTGTTCGTGCCCGCGACGCTACCATCATCCGAGTCAGAGACGCTGGCATCGCCTGTGCTCGCGCCGGCACCCCAGGTAGTGAGAAACTGGGTCTCCTCCTCACCGACGTGGTCTCCCTCGACGAACCACGGGTATACGGAGCCTCAACGGCACAGGGTCGCCGCACGGACGTCCAGCCACGCCGATAAATAGGCGTTGGTTGTAAGGGGGAGCACTGAGGTCAAGATTATTAGGGCGGCCTTACAAGAGTACAATAGTTTACCTCCTTCACGAATTAACGCCTCTTTTTCTGCTGCAGCGGCAGCAGCAGCTCTCGCTGCTTTCTCGGCCTCGGCAGCGGCAGTTCTTGGAGCTTCACGAAGTTGGGCACGATGGAGGTAGACGGCGTGCGAGCATGCTGGAAGAAGCGCAAATCAGCCATGGGATCCCGCCGACTACTTGGGAAAAGACAAACCCAGCTGGGCTTGAAGGCGCCGTGAGTCACGCAAAAAGCCCGGTGCTTCGCTCGCGCGGTCAGGATGGCAAGGGGAGTAGGGGTATTTGGCCTTGAAGGAGTTCCTCAGGCCGTACGCCTCGTCGCCCGCGTGACAGGCGATATCGGTATCCCCAGGCGCGACTTTGGGGAAGGGCCACGAGAATTCGGAGAACTCGTGACCAGCGCAGAGGATGCCGTTCACGAGGCGGGTGTCGGGAGCGAGGACGGGTGTCATGCCGACGGGGTGCCAGGCGGCGGCGAGCGCCAGAGCGAGGGCCTCAGCGTTAGGGATGCGGTACCAGTCTACCATGATATGGAGCACGTGCCAAAAAAGGCGATTTGCTTTTCCCGTTTTGAACCAATCTGTCCTGACTCGCGATATCATGCCCACCTCGTGTCCGCTCCAGCCAACGAACATGACGCCGGAGGAGATGATCCCCGACACGATTAATCCGGACCACGATCCACGCTACTGGTGCCTACCGCCCATGCATGACGACCCCTCGGAAGACGGCGCTCTGGTGGGCGGATACCCTTTCTATTTGATATCGCAGGGGCACAAAGTCGGCATCTGGAGGAACTGGTATGTCAGTTGTGTTCTTGTCTTGGTGTATAGCACTGGTGTTGTGTTCTTGTAGGACGGCGGTCGAGGCGTTGGTGACGCGGTATCCGTCCGGTGCGCAATGGGGCCATCATACGGTCGAAGGGTGCATCAAGGAATGGCAGGTGCTTTGCTGCCTGGGAGTGCACCCACACCCCGCGGACCCGAGGTTGGGAGGGCAGGTGCGCGATGTCCACGCAACCGTTGGCCCTGGCGTCGTCAATACCGCCGCTCCCCCCATCACCCCCGCCGAGGCTGTGGCGGCGACGGAAAGCCCGAGCCGAGAGCGGGGACGTGTCGTTGAACCTGGATTGCAAGCCGCCTTGTATGTGCTTTTTTTTCCTGCTTCAATGTCGGCCCTGGATAACTGACTCGTGGTGCAGGCAGCGATACTGCATGCCAAACTTGCCGGCGCGCTCGCTGGGCGGAGGCTCGACGAGAACCGAGACTTCCACATCAGTCTCAAGCTCCTCAAGCCTCACGGCCTGCTCATGGTCGGACGTTCCGGTCCACGCGCACTATTATGCCATCTGGGAGAGCGGGATTGTCTACGCCGCACGGTAAGAAATTTAGCATGGTATAAAGACGCGGGCTGATAAACCGCGCGTCTTATGCAGGAAGGACGTGAAGGCGGCTTTCAAGTGGGGAGAGGCGCACGGGGAGAAGCCCCAAATCTTGACCACCGAGGACTTCGATGAGGCGCAGGCTTTTGCTGAAGGGGTGCATTGGATATCTGATTAAATCTACGTCTGTACATGGTTGAATGCGATTCGATGGACTGGGGCCCGGAGGAAAGGCGGGAGTCAGCGACATCAAATCTTAGGTGTGCGCGAAACAAATACCCACGTGAAAACCTTCGAGTTTGTTGACCGATTTTGACTTGAAAGACCACGGAAGACACGACTTGAAAATTTGAATGGATTCCCTCGCCGACTATACGCCCATGCCTCCCAGCCCGCTGCTGGCGAGTCATACGCTGCCCGGCACACCGCCGCGCGACGCGTCGCCTCCTCCTCAGTGTAACGCGACACCGTCTCCCCAGGACCCGGCGGCAACACCTCCGCAGGACCCGGCGGCGACACCTCCTCCCCAGGAGCCTGCTGCGACACCTCTTCCCGAAGAGCCTGCTGCGACACCTCCTCCCGAAGAGCCTGCTGCGCCGCCACCTCCACAGGACCCTGCGGCGGTGCCTCCCCCCCAGCGGACCGTGGTGCGCCGGCAGAAACCTGCAGAGCTTACGAAGCGGAAGCATCACAAGAAGAGCGCTGGCGAGGGCAAGGAGACGCCGGGGAACACGTCCTGGATCTGGGGGACGAAGTTGGTGTTTTTTTCAAATCGGAAGGACGACTACCTGAAGATGGCGGAGAAGAAGGACGCGGGGTCTTTCTATACGAAGATGGCGCGGCTTTACGAGCTGAAGTATGGGATGGAGCTGGACGACGACGAAGATATGGTGCCCGACGTGCCGGACCCGGACAATGCGGAGGCGAATAAGGTCATGCACCACAAGGACTCGCCGGAAGACGCGGCGCGGCTGGCGGCGCACAAGAAACTTCGCGCGGTAAGCTTGGTGTGCGCATTCGGAAGGCAAGAGATTGACAGGAGACTTACCAGCGAATTGGAGAGTGGTACCGGCGCAAGTACAGTGGCCTCTTGAAGAACAACAAAACGGCTTTCCAAGAACTCTTCACCGGCGTGCTGGATGGTGCGCCAGCGAAGCCCCAACGCCCCCAGCTCCTTCAATTCTACTCGCGAAAATTCTACGATGAGCGCATCAAGGATCGCTACGAACAGACCTTGGATGCGCGGAAAAAGCGCGCAATGTTTACGGATGAGCCTGTGCCAGCGGAGCTCGCCTTGCGGAATGAAGTGACGAAGCAAGCGTTCGAGGCGGAAACACCGGCGTTCCGGGAAGAAGTGAAGGCCGCTTTAGAGCGCGAGTACGAGCTGGCGGTAGTCGGCTGGAAGGCGTCGCTGGCGGATAGCCCAACGAGGACGCCAGAAGAGATGGCAGTGTGAGCGAGTTCTTGCGGGGTGATAACGCGGCTGATGCTCGTTCTTATTTTAGGACTTTCGAGAACGCGGCATATTATCTTCAGCCATTCGTCGACGCCATTCAAGAACGGTTTGGAATGTGTGTTTCGCTGTTGCTGTGTGGGCCGATCGGCAAACGAGGAGGGGTGGTAGGAATGAGAAGGTATTGATTTTACGGCATATTATGACATTAGTGACTGACAGGGACTAAGTGTACACGCAGAGCAGACGCGAGGACTCGCGCCGATGAAATGGCCCGAGTGGGACAAAGCACGGTTCCAGCAAGTGGAGACGTCGATGGTGGAATGGGGAAAAGAGTGCTTTTGTAAGTAGTAACAACATGCGGGTGCTTCAATGAGATTAACAAAAGTATAGTGGAGGCCGATTGTTGTGCGAGGGCGGTGTCCACATCCAATACATCCGCTGGCGCTGCAGGGCCCTCGGACTCTAACACCCCCGCCACCTCCGTCTCCAACGCCGCCTCCGCCTCCGCCGCCGCCGCCGCCTCCAACTGCACGCCGGCGGACGAGGACATGTTCCCCGATGCTTTGATGGGCGACCCGAGCGCGGGCGGTGGTGTGAGCGTGTCAGGTGGAGTCGAGACGAGGGGCTCGGGGGGCGGGGCCGCTGGAAGCGGGGGGTCGGGAAGCGGAGGGGGAGGAGGAGCTGCGGAGGCGAGCAGCGGTGGTGACAGCGCCAGGAGCGGCCCAGCAGGCGGGGCCGGCAGCGGTGAAGGAAGCGGCGGGGCCCGGAGCACCGAGTCCGGCGGGGGCGGCGCGCAAGGGGGGGATGGAGAACTGCAGAACGAGATCGACACCACGTGGAAACGGGACGACCGCGCCGACTGGACTGACGAGCTGGCGCGCGCGCACACGGCGTTTGCTCGTGGCAAGGGTTGGGGCCTGCCGTGGGTGCAGTGCGTTGCGCGTTTCTTCGACTTTGAGGCGGCGTACGACTACGAGGAGCCGGGGGTACAGATCACCGCCACAGGGCGGCCGAAGCAGGTGAAGGAGTGGCTGGGGAAGGGGAGGCAATGGGACAAACCCGTGAATCTGGGCGTCCTGGGCGAGCAACGGAAGAAGGGGACGTTTGTGGCGGCGTGGTGGGACTATTGGGTGTCGCTGCAGCCGGGGGACCGCACAGTGTTCGCGGGGATGATGTCGACACCACAGGAGGCGGACTGGGAGGAGCTGTCGGGCCTCCGTGGGAGGAATGGATTGCTTCAAGTGATGCTGACGCTGCTGTGGTGGGGGGATGCGGTGGGGGATCAGGAAGATCCGCAGGCGTATAAAGATTGGACGCTGGCGCTCGGGGATGTGGAGTGGGTGCTGACGCAGCTGCAGAAGGCTAAAGAAGATGACGGGTGAGCGCCAATGCTTTCTACATGAAAGAGAAAGGGCTGACGGAGGTAGGGGAAGCAGGAAGAGGAGGCGCAGGGCCAATGATGGAGAAGAAGGGTAAGGAGCTCGAGGCGGCAGAAGGTCGGCGCTGATGGAATATCCCAGGTCCGCTGCAAAGAAGGCGCGCAAAAGCAAAAGCGCAAGCGCGAGGACACAAGGGAAGAGGGCGCCAGACGCGGGGGAGGGACGGCGGACAAGATCGAGGTATGTGGTGAAACGAAAAGAGGAGTGCGTAAGACTGATTCGACGGCGGCAGTAAGGCGGGAAGGCGATCGTAACGGCAAGAGGGTGCGAAGGTAAGACCTGCGAGGGTATAGATGAACGGGGTGCTTCAGGAGGCGGGGACATACTGTCAATAGGGCCGCAGGTTTGCAAGTAGAGTATTGATTGAAAGAAAAGAGGAAGGAAGAACGGCAAAAGAACGGTGTGTACTGCTTAAGATCGCACAAGTCCCGCAGCACGTGACTTGTCTCACATCACACGAACGACTTGACTGAGAACGCCGTACGCGCCAACAGGAAAGTAGCGGCTGAGGGGAAGGAGAAGATAGGTGAATACTGTATGTATGTATATGCAAGTTTGTTCTTTTGCGGGTGCGGGTTGGGTTGGAGGGGTGGAGGAATTTAAATGGAATTTAAATGTGCATATTACTTAATAATAATATACGGGTAAGGAATGGTTCGGGGCGAGTAGCCGTTGGCTAGAAAGCCAAGTGTCCGACGGCGAAGGACTTTGATATTTGATGCGCGATGAGGGCGGGAGGGCGCAAGAGATTGCCGCGGGGCGGAGGCAGTGGGGACGGGATTGATGGGGGTGATGCCAGGACAGCCACAAGGCGGGGAGCGGGGATCAACCCGCCAAGCGAGGGAGATAATTGTATTTATAGACGGAAGGTGATTATGCATCAATCCCATCACGAAATATTACCTGGAAGCCGAATTGAGGTACCAGAACAACACCCATCAGGCCATCAATATAAAATAATCGGATCCTGGATCATGCGGCCAAAAATGGCCAAAATAGGGCAATTATATAAGCCCCAAACCCATTTTTTTCCCCCGGCCAGCCCAAATGGGAAGGGCAGCTCCTTCCCTGGGGCATTGCATTGTACCTATACCTTACAGGGCAGTGGGCCTTTGGGCATATTGCATTCTGCCCCGTTGTCACGGCTGGGCACATTGCAATAATGGTACAGGCTCTACATCTTACAGAATTACCAGCGCAGGCGGTCTGAATTTCTCGATAACACATGCTGTTCAATTGTGGATTTTTACAGTGGAATCTGCCCGTTAGCAAGAGAGTTCAGTCAACGCTGCGATACCAGTTGGCCCCCATGAATATTGCAGCTAGGACCCTCTCACTTAGGCTACTCCCCGTGCGGTCAACATGCCCCTCTCTGTCCCGCCAAATATCGACCCATAATCTAAATAATTATCCCGTCGATGTAATCGCAGCCGCACTCGCTGCGGCAGCGCTTCACTTTTCGGGAGCGTACTAACTCGTGAGGTCCAGCGCAGAATGCACACGTATAAAAGGGCTCGGCTTTCGACGCTGGGGCGACTCGTCGACGATGCAGCCGCGATTCGCCGCCCTCCTTGCACTCTTTGCAGCCGTTGCATGCGCGCTACCATCGTCCGACGATGGGCCGTCCTCGCCAACGGTAGGATTCCATTCATTCATACTGCTACCTGGGTTATTTTTTTCTTATGCGACTCAATTGCAGAAATACAAGCGCGCCGCAGCGGTACCTACGAGCCCGAAGCCCGATCTGAAGGCACGCTCTCCTGTCCCCCGTCTTTTCCCGCTAACCTCTGTGATCAGCTCGCCGACAAGGCTCGACCCGTACGCAGAGAGCGACGGGTTACTGGGGCTGGTACCCATCGACATTGGGATTGCGTGTGTCGTGTATCAGTGCGTATTTCTCTCTTTCGCGCTCGCTGTTGACATACTGATGATCCGGGTGTTTAGGAATCCCGATTGTTCAGGGTTGACGAATGGATTCACGGCGCAGGGGGACGTGGGATTCACAACGCAGAACCCGATCAATATGGGGAAAAACTTGGACGGGAAACAGATCATGGCGAAGGCGTACCGATGCAGTGCCTTTGTGGTTTGCGATTGATTTTTTTTGGTTCGCTGTACCGTCTCAGTGGGCGGACTATGGGACGCTTAGCAGGAGAAATGCATGGAGATTTTGTGTGTTAAGATGGAATAGATTGTTTGTTTCGGGGCCGAACGATCAGTCGTTTGATGCCTGCCAATCGTTCCCCTCAATATATCCGACTTCTGCGGACGGTACTACATGAATATAATTGAAGAAACATTGAGCGTTGTGACTGAGCCTACGCGTATACCGCTGAACACGGCAGAAATAGTACGTAGTATATTTTGGTTCAACTCTTTCCTTTTGACGCCTTACCGGGCGCACCACGCTCGCCACCGAGAATACAGAATACATCAGAGGAGCGCGGAGACTAAACCATATTGAAATATGTATGACGCTAGGATACTAGTAGGTCGAGAAGCAGAGGAAGCGCCAGCTACAAGTACTATAGTGGATCGATCGTCGCCCGCCACGGGTTCTTTTGCGTCAATCCTCAGATTTTCCTCGAAGCAAGCGCTCGACCTTCACCCAACGTCGGACAGCGGAGCTTCGCACGCCGTCGACCTCGCTTTTGAGACAATGTGAGTGAACGCTCCGCAGATTAGGGAAGAGATGGAAAAGAAAGTTTGCAACTGGCGCCGGGGAGGAAATCGGAGAGCAGAAGACGTAGAGGTCGACGAGGGTGGTCTGGGCACATGTGCCAGCGGGCAAAGGGTCCTCCTGCCACTGGCGTTGAAAAAGAAACGCAATGACTTTAGATTCGAACAGTGCATGGCGATCGCTCGGATTCCCATCAGGGTGACACGTGTGCGGTATGAAGGGACGTGCAGGTCCGCGGTAGCCGACAGCTCCAACTCCTCCACGCGACACCAAGCGCGTGCCATCTCCAGGACGGTTTCATCATCCAAGTCGAATCCGTGATATGGAGACAGTTTTATTGTCGTGAGATTGGTGAAGGGAAAGAGAAGCTGCAGCGTTGAGGGCCGGACGGCATAGTTGTTGAATTCATTGGCCGGAGGCAGTTCCAGCAGATGACTCGGATGTGCGTAGCAATACTCCTCCTCCAGCGAAAGACAATGCAGGGTCGCGTGGGAGCAATGCGTGGCGAGGGTGGTGTACAATTCGGTCGTAGTGTGGATGTCGGGGAAGTCCGTCTCGAAATTCACTCGCAATTCGCTGAGTGCACGATGATGCATGGCAGCGACAACTGCGATGGTGATTTCTGGCGTTGTCGACCAGAGGCTGAGGAATTCCAGCGAAGGGAATCGTGGCTCCAATCCAATCGCCTCTGGCCCACCGAGCAACGACTCGTCTAGAAGCTGATCTAAAACCAAGCACTTCAGAGAGGGAAGTCGAGCAAGGTGTTCGAAGGTCGTGAAATCAACATTGGCGACGAAGAGTGATTCGAGGCGCTGCAGTTTGCCTAAGAAGGCCCATATGATCTGCAGGAAGGGAGTGTCGAAGACTCTCAAATGTGCGCCCCTGAGGTTTACCTCGGTCAAATCAGGGTATTTGACGGCCAAGGTGGGAAGCAGAGATCGTTGCGCAATCGAATCTCCAGGAATGATGGAAATGGAATGTATCCGGGGCGATAGGAACATGGAGATGAGGGGAAAGACGGCGGGATCGTCTACCAACCAGCAGATTTCCTGGAGGTTCGGGAAAAGGTATTGACCCGGGCAGCAAAGCTGCAGTATCTGGCATACGTCGGGCGAAATTATCCTCGGTTCGAAGGACATGATCTGGAAATCCCTAATTCGGTTCCAGTACATGAGTGGCCTTTCCCAATCTCTGGGGATTAATGGGCGCTGAAATGCCTGCAACACGTTCGATTATTAAATACGATAAGTCCAACTGTGACGAAGTCACTCACCACAAAGGTCATTTTGTCTGGTTTAAGGGACCGATCCCATAGATCGTTGGGTAGGCACCGCAACGCTGGGATGAGATCGGTTTGAAAGCTCCACAGAGCGTCGAGCGCAGGATCCTGGAAGGTCTTGCACGTTCTCGCGAGAGAAGCAAGATCTCTCAACACATCTTCGTTCCTCCAGACGCGGACCGGGCCAAGATGAGAGAATATAATGCCCAGAATCTCCGGCATGTGCAGCTTGCGATCCATTGTGTAGGAAATGGAGGAAAGATGAAGGGAAAAGACAAAGGACAAAGAACAAAGTTGCGACAACACGAAGCCATGATCAAGTGGCGCGGAAGTCGGGCCGATTGGTTGAATGTATTCGTGTGGGAACAAGAACGAAAAGTAATGAACTAATTTTGAATGCTTAACAGACGCACAAAGGGCGGCGCCTACCGGTGAGCTCGGAATGCACGCTCAGGCCCTCGGATGTGAGGAGGTCGCCATATTTGATCGTAAGGCCGTCGGGCTGGCCAGTGGGGTTGGCGATGTACATTTCGTCGTCGCCCTCAACGGCGGGAAGATGGAAGCTTCAAGTCCTTACCTATTCCTTTGGCCGACCCAGGGTCGATACATCGAAGTGTGTTGATTAAATTGAGGATATCCGCTGCAACTCGTTTTCTGTCGTAATAAAGCTTCTTGACAGTGGGAGCGAGTGGTTTGTCCATGACCCAACAGAGGATTACCCTCAAGTTCGCAATGAAACCTCGCAGACTTCGCGCGTCGCTTTATTCGTCAGCGGCCTTGTTGCTGAAGTTCAACTTTTGTGCCGAGTCTGACCTGTTCCGAGGAAAAAATTCAAGTTGCCGATATCACAGCCAGACCTTGCTCATCCTTGCAAATCTATTTCTGCGACGGCGTTCTCGAAATACATAATTCGTATCCGTGTCCGTGTCCATATTCCCGCTCTAAATATACGGCGGGCCCAGCGCTGCACCACCACCTCATCAGCATCTACACGTCGCGAAAAGGCAACAAAACACGTACCTTTCCGGAACACGCCGAGCGTAAACTCCACGACGAGCAGTAGCACGCCACCGCCGGGAGCGAGCCGCAGCACTTTGGGCACGAAGCCCTTGTACAGCGCGCCCGCGCCCTCCTCGCGGAAGATCGTCGCCAGCGCGGGGTACGTCCAGTTGTACTTAGGCGCGACCCCCGGCACCTTCGCCGCCCCTTGGATCCGCGATTTCACGACCTGTGGGGCGTCAATGTCGGCTATCACTATTCGAATTTCAGACGCACGTCGAACCTGGGTATCGTCAGATGAGACTGAGAAAATTCAGACCGAGGCTTACGGGGTGTTTAAGAGGGTGCCGGCGAAGCCGCCGACGGAGCCGGAGATGAAGTTGTTGAGAAGCGTCGCTTGGGGCGTCTATTCGCGGAGTTGAGCAATTGTATGTGTTGTGGAGAGAGGGTACGCACCTCGGCCTTGGGGAGAAGGGAGCGGACCTGGAAGATGCACCCGAAGTAGCCGCCGTTCCACCATAAATGTCTTGTCCGTATGTAAGGCACGAGGTTAGCCATAGAAACAAGGATAACTGACCTCCAGAACGTGGACTCCATTCCCGCGTACAGGCCAAGCAGACCGTCGGCTTTAATGATGTGCCGGACGACCTCCATTGGACCTTTAAACGTGCTGGTCTTGTCCTGCATTCTATGTTGCGAACATGGAGTTACATTTTGTGAATGCACAACGACACTCACTTGATCTTGACAAGCTCAAAGGGCACGACGACGAAGCTTTCCTGGGTCAGCGCGTGAGGATGACCGACATGAAGAACACAAATAGAACGCGCACCGTTGCACCAGCACTGCAGCCCGTCAAAATGGACAGCTGCTGGGTCATCTTGGTTTCACCCGTGAACCCAAGATACGTCTTTCCCCAAAAGTCGTTCGCGGCGCTGAATAACGACGGATGAGCGACGATAAACCGCAGATACGCGCGCTACGTGCAATTTCACCGCGCGCTTGGGTGCCTCCAAGAGCAACGGCGGCACGAGACCTAGTACACGAGCGTCAGTCCGCGGACGTCATTGATGCGGCCATTGTGCGGCCGTTGTGCGCACGCACCGCGATACAAGCGGCCAAAGCTTTGAGGAGCAGATCAGTGAGCAAGGCGGATATGCGCTGTACAGTTAGAACGCACCCCTCCTCCCGGATAATCGTTTGGAAGCTCCCCACCAGGCCATGCTTCGTTTTGCCGGTCTCCAGCTGCATCCGCGTTTTCACCTAGCGCGAAAAAGGGTCGATACCAAAGCGGAGTGCGATCCGGAGTGTACTCACGACATCTGGATGAGCGGGGTCAATTATCAGGCCTATTGGAACGCGTTTAGCACCCCACCGAGAGGATAAAATGTAAGGATCTCCGATATGCCGGCGATTGCGCCCGCGGCAAAGTTCGCGATGAACGGGAGTGCTAGAATATTTGAGATGAAATCTAAACCATGGATTAAACGAGAACCGACGTTTCTTGTCTCCACTGGCCATGGTGCGGGAGGGAGGAAAGAGAGAATGAGAAATCACGCAGTCACAAGGAGCGCCGCAGGCGTGACTAGCGTGACCATTCCGCCAGCTCGATGCGCGATGGTGTACATCCACGCCTGGCAAGAATACCAGGAGGCTGCTGAGGCGCTGTATGCCAAATCCCCAACCACCGTGCGTTGTATTTTCTCTCCTCCACGTCGCACCAACCCTCCAGCAGACGCGGTACTGCGTAAAATGGAAGTCGTCTGAGGGAAAGCTCGTCCTGAAAATCACGGACAACACCACAGTGCGTCCTGCTACACGTTTCCCCCATTTCTATGGCCCTGACCGCGTCTTTTCCCGCCGCTTCAGTGTATAAAATTCAAGACATACTCCTCGATCTTCCTCAATCGCTTCGAGGCGCTGAATCTGTCGCTCATGGAAAAGATGCAGAATCGACAGAAGGTCGAGCCACCAGCGGCGCCAGAGGAGCCTAAGCCGGCCCCGAGCTCGGGTGAAGCTGTTGCGGCCTCTAGCGTGACGCCCAGCGCGGCAGGCGCACCAGCCGCGGGCGGCGTGAAGAAGAAGAAGCCCAAGAAAAAGAAGTGATTGTGGGTGGAGGAGGAGGCACCGTGGGGTATGGTCAGGGGGCCCGGGCCTGCATTCGTGTGTTCCCGATTGGCTCCAGCAGCGTACGTTTGGCTAAAATATGTAGGGATATGCGCCGAATAATACCGCGGCTTGGGGATTGGATACCCCAGTCCGGTCTTGGAATAGATCTCTTGTGATGTGAATGCCGTTCTTCAATGAGCCGATCCGCCAATTTCAATTCAAGATGAGAGGCGCGTCGTCGTTTGACCGAGCTGATGCACTATGCGTGTTTGCGACATGAGCATGCATATATGTGGCCGTCGGTGTCTACGGTCCATGGTTATGGCGCAGAAAAACCCGGCGAGAATAATTCGCGACTTCTCCATATCATCTGCTGAATCCCATGGCAAAGGAGCACACGACCTCGAATTCTCGTCTCAATTTGCCGAGCATACTGATTAGAACTTTAGGTTTTGAGCACGCCTCCAGTCTACCCGTCTGTCTAAACAAAATGCAACTTTCGGACGGCCAACTGCAAAACCTTCACCGCATTTGTGAGCTTCTAAAATTCAGGTTATTTCGCATCTAACCAATCTGAAGTAAGATGATAATCTGCAGAGGCGTCCCACACGCTGAGGATAGCGACAGGTTTATGGCCAAGTGCCTGGGTGCGGCTTAATCGCGTTTCGAGGGCCGTGAATTCTCTAAGTTCGTCTCTGTCGGGGCTCGCCTCAACCTGGCGACATGTCTCGAAAGATCTGGATAGGTCCGAGAGGTCATAATTGAACTTTGCGGGGTTCAAGGAAGAGTGTTATAAGGTAAGACTTTTTTCTGTATGTCTAATGAAAACTGTTAGTTCCACAGTCATAAATAACTCATCGTTATTCTCCGGTAGCTTGTATTTTCTGCCGAACCAATGATTCCGACTCTGCTTACAGATACTATTGCGTACCCTCTCCGTACCCTCACTCTTTAATTCAATTCGTAGCTTCAAATAGTCAGGGCATCTCAAGACCCACGATGTTCTTCTCCCCATTGCTTAAGCCTCCGAGTCCTCCATGAACTCAGCACGTGAGGTTTCCGTTGTCGTTCGTCAAGCACGCATCTGTAACTCGCGTTCAATGCTAAAATATATACGGCAGCGATGCATGAAAACTCACTTATATCGAAGTGATTCGTGGTCACTATCCCGCCGCCGTCGTTCTTGCAATGGGCCGAGATGGTAAACGAATTCGACGTAAATTCAATGTCGAAAAAGACGCAGCTGCCGCCGGCGCCTCCGCTGAAACAGGTCATCATGAGAGGAGTTCAAAAAATGGTGAGAAGGGCGGACTTCTTTTGACAAGCTATATTGCCGTTTTGGTTCCCGACGCACGAGCTAATTTCGATCACCGTGGTGTGGGGTGCGCCCGTGCGGTCGTCACAGGAGGCAAGGAGGTTCGCCGTGTTGCGCACGAGAGTCCACAGGGTGCATGTCTCCGCTGTGGGATATTAATTACTGCGGCGATAGGGCCATCCTGTGAGCCGCACCTGCACCACTGCGAACGGCAAGTTCGCCGCTGGAACGCACGGCAACGTCAGTACCGGCGGGCAACACCGCCGAGTTGACACCACTGAATGCGGCGACGGCGAGAACAACAAGGGAGCGGATATTGAACATGGTAAGCCGAAGTTGGGGGCAGAGCAGTCACGGTGCTGCTCTGATATTACCAGACTCATCGCTGCCTCTTTATACATTTTGTGTTCTGTTTACCCCGTGGGGTGGACGTACTCAGGTATATAGGCGCCCCGCCAATGTATTGGATGAATGTTCAACAAGTTTAACTTGACAACAACTCAACAATGGAAGCGGGCGTAGTAAGGCTGCTGAGTGATTCTTGGGCCGGAAATTAGCCCACAGTTCGATTGATTGATTACTTTGCTGACAGTGGGCCGATGAGTTACGACGACAAAGACGCGGCTTTACAGCACCGCGTGAGATTTCGCACCTCCTCAGTCTCAAGTGAATGAAATAATTGAATGGCGGAATTTCGACGGACTTAGTCCCACGCCACTGGGAAGATGTATGTCGAGGGGGGTATGTACACGCCCAGCGGGCCGCCGGGGGTAAAATCACTACAGAGACTGTAGTCAGCGCTGACCACCAGAGTTAACGTTCAGCCGTTCAATTTTTTTTTTTGGCTTGTTGCGACTGCGCCGTACACGATGGAACCGCGCTGCAGGCCGCAAGCAGAGAAGACCACGCCGAGATCGGATTTGCTCTGCTGTAGGGCGGCGCGGACATGCACTGTGTTCCACAGGGTCCTAGACTGAGGCTCATGTCTGCTGACCAGAACCGTGTCCCACGGTTGTACGGCACCCATACGTAGTGATGTTCAGGGTCCGGCTCGACCTGGATGCCTGGGCTCGAGGTAGATTACATTCAATCGGCTAGAAGGCAAATAATGGGTTAAATAGGTGTGTGTGCGACACTACGCCTCACAGACTATTCTTCTGGCCTTATTGTGCCTCTTCTAAATCTAATCAACAGGTAATTTCAAGGTAATTTCCATTTTCGTACTCGGGAGTTGAAGTTTGCGAACCGGACAAAAATATGCGGGTGTCGATAACATGGGCGAGATAACTCGAACCACATAAGGCTGACTGACTTAACGTATGTGTTCCCCGATCCAAAACTAAGGGTGAAAACTGACTGTATAGGCAAACCCAGGCTTCAGGGCCGCCTTGGGCTTGATTCTGAGGGCCGAACCCGTGGCCCGCTGAAGCCTGTGTCTAGACCTGAACTCAAAAATGGCTTTTATTAGTTGTTTAGTGGAAGGAAGTCTACGGAATCAAAACGGAACTCTCCGGAACGGCGGCTAAACGTCGCATTTGTGATGCGCAAGCGCTCGGTATCAGTCGGCATTGATTGCCGGCATTGCCGCCGAGTTGAGTTGTTCTTTTCTCTTCTGTGCATCCCGGCCTCCGCCCAATTAGGAAGATTCATGTGTACGCTTCCCAAATGTTATGCTTACTTCCCTCCCACCCGAATTTCTTTGCAGGCTGCAGCAACCTGCCAGCAAGATGTACAGCTCCCACTCAAATAAGAAATCCCACCGAACTCTCTTCGGCACGCCCCTGGACCGTCCAGGAACATTGGTCAGTTCTTTAATCCAGCCCGAGAGCGTCACGGCCTCCTCGAACTTTGTCAATACCCCGGTCCCCGGTATGTTGCACATAAATAACCCTACCCACAAAACCACCAAGCTCCCGATCGGTACGTATCTAACTTGGTCCCGTCTGCGATATGCGCCAAGGAAAGGTCGGTGGAGCTATTTGTCTTCACACCCGCTACACCCACAACCCCGCGGCCTCCTTGCTTGTGCTTGCATTCTTGTATTATTGAACACCCCGGCATTTTGAAAATAACCTAAGGACCTCCGTATGTCGTCGTCCGATATTGCGCTTCGGAGGAAGGGATTGGAGATGCTCGGGGTTTACTTAATACTCGCCCTTGAGTATGGCCTCTCGCTAAAGCCGCGGGTTCGCTTTGCTTGCATCGTCCGGCAACAAAATGCCCGCCCATGATAACGCCAAATCGACACTAGTCGTATTAACCAAAAGCTAGTAGAACTCTACCGGGACCCGGCCGTGGGCGATTTCGGGCCTACCGGGAGCTCCGCGGCCTCAAATGTGAGTGCAGTCGGCATATTAGTAGATACCTTGGCCTGTTGAAAATAACCTTACCTCGGCCACAAGAACGCTCTGTTCTTGGTCGTCCGAGGAGGACCGTCAACAGTATGTTGGGGGGTTTCTAATTGCAGAGGCGTTGTACAGAGTTTATCTCACTCGACCGGCGGGTCACTTTAGTTGCATTGTCCGGCAACAAAACGCCTCATTTGCGCTTAGCGAAAACTTTGGCTTTTGTGATGTCCTAAATTTTTCGCTTTTTGATGTCAGGCCTAGTTGGCCATCGAAGCCCTTGGGTCGTCGGTCAAGCGCAGGGAAAGTGCTGGCCGCGGCTATTCGGCCAAGCCAGCAACTCCGCGGCCTCCTCGAGTTTTGTAAACACCCGGGTCCCCGGCATGTTGAACATAACCCAACCTCATCCACAAGGACTTGTGAGGAAGCTCCGTCCTTCTTCGTCCGATTTCAGGCATCGGACAAGAAACTGGAGCCTGATGAAATTGTCGGTGGTTACTGTAATAACCCATGGACAAGGCGATCTCACTCACCCCGCGCCCGAGTGGCTACAGCACAGCCTGGCGTTCGGACCCACGTACTCTTGAGAATTCTCGTGCACCAAACGGACGAAACCTGTCCCGACGAGGGCGGGATCAAGAAAAGCATGGCGGGCCATCGCTCCCGCGTCGGGGTACGTGAGAATCATTCTTGGGCCTTGGTCAATTCGTAATTAGGCCGGCAGCCGCATCCTAAATTCTCGAATCTCCATGCTTGCCCGCGCGTCCTCGTTATGGGAACCGTGTGCTGACGACGCCCGCGCCGGTATATTCTCTATACAGCGGGCACCGGCGGACCGGGCGCTATGCGCTCCACCCCGACCACCACGGGCGGGCGGGCTCCGGGCGTCGTTCGTCGCCGATATCGACGGTTGCACCCGGCGCAGTTCCAAAATAGGTCGAGGCCTTTTCGGGCGCTGGAACACGATCAGGCGCGCAGGGGCCATTTAATAAGGGCCGGGGCGGATCATCATGTGCATGCGAGGCTCCGAACTTCGAACTTCGAAGATGCGAGTGAGGAAACTGAGGATTGTTGGAATCAATCCACGACTCCACGAGACTCCACGCTAGTTCGAAGTGGAGAGGCTAGCCGGATGCGGTTTACTGCTTTTTACTGTATTTGCTGACGCGCGCTGACGAGCCTCGCGGGATGGGATCCGTATTACTGTGCATGTGCTCAGGAACAGCCCAACGAAATTTCGATATCGGGGAGGTTGCTTATGTGGGGAACGAACACCGGTACCGGAACCCGCCATCATAGTTATCATTTTGTGGAGATGCCGGATTGCAAGCGCTTTTGAAGGCGCACCCGACGGATCATTGATGGGCGAGACCAGATCTGGATTCTGAGCTCCGGCCTCGATGCCTATCCCTATTCGAATAGTATTCGAATGCAAGTTCGAATGCGATAATCCCTCCCACACTGATTGACGACTCGAATACTTATATTATTATTATCTCGCACGCGGCTCGCGAATCAGCGCGGGATTCTCCCGTATGTACGTACGGTGATTCTGTCAACCTTACGCCCACTAGAAGCAAAGCTCGGGAGAGAATGAACGAATAGATCAGTCGATCATCCGTCCATCTATCCATTCTTCCGTTCAGCCGTTCAATCATTCTTCCATCCATTCATTCATTCAATACTGTAAGTAGCTCAATCAAGATTGATCATGGAACGGCATTAAGATTCGTACTCGGAGGTGCGAGTAGGTGCGGATCCCTGACAAGGATCCTGATTCAAATCCTGATTGTAAATTCTTACCCCGGATCCGGAGCTAGGGAAGGTCAAAGCGAGTAGCCCCGTTAATTATCCGAATTCATTGGCAATGAGCGGGGCGGAACGCGACTGGTCTCGTAGTGAACAATTCGCAAAATTTCCGCCGGCGGATGCTATGGGCGTCTGTGGGTCCGGAAAATCGATCGCCGCGCCGTCGATGTGGCAACCAACTTTTTTGCAAGTAGCTTCGGTGTGTGCATCCTGTCCTCCACGCGTGAGAGCGCGGAGTCGCCACGTTACGCCGCAAAAATTAAACTTTGTCGGGTGATTGCCCCGGTATCCCATCTAGGCTGTACGCCGGCCCTGCAGTCTTCACGGCCGGTACCGGTTGAATTTTCCGTCGACGTCGCGCGCCCCTCTCTGGTCGCCCAGCAACGCACAGACCCGACCCTCTAACGCACAGGACCCAGGCACATATCAGTGGCGCGGGCTCTCCCGACTCGCTGATGCTAATAGCTATACTATTTTCCCCGTACTATGCTATGCTATTTCGGGTACAGCCGTGATCACCCTGCCTTCACGGGGCTGTGTTAACTTTGTTTGCGTCATGGCGGTAGTGGCGCTTGCGTACATTTGCCATTGGCCCAGCAGAGGATATCAAGATTCGATATTGACTCGAAGAATGGTGGATGCATTCGAGGGCAGTGCCAAGCGCTAGCAGTTCAAAGCCCCTATCTCATTTTAAACGCCCCTCCCCACGCCGAGTCGTCTTGGCCTCTTGTCCAATATAATCTCGTTATTTACTAGGCAACAGCACGGCGAACTTTCGCCGTCGCCGTCGTCTTGACAACCGCGAGCCATGAGGGCTCAGGGCGCGATGGCCAGATCGCACACAAGGGCATAATGGCACAGCCACTGATGGGTGGTTGAATATTTTGGTTGAACTTTTTTGTCTCTCATTTCGCTTGAACCCGTCGGGGCCTACAAACGCCTATAAAACATGCGGTTCTTGCCATGTAATATAACATGAGACAATGCACTCACTATCACTACAGTCTGAGGTCGCTGCAATTGCACGCCTAGTTACCCGGGTCCGCACTAAGTAAAGCAACACTCTTTCGTCCAACAATAGTCGAATGAATTCCATCCCACTTCAGAAGCCGATCCGCACGTCTCCCGCCCCGGTGATCATCTCCGTCTTCCGAGACCCGCCCGACATAACATTACCCAAGCGCGGGAGGCTTGACAGGGAAGATGGTAGAACGGCGGCATGACAGAATCACGACGAAAATCATGTAGTTTTATACACTGTACAGCTGAACCACGCGGCACACGCCAGAATCTATATGCGTATGCGTGTCCCTGGGCAACTCGAGCACGGGGTGTCCGCGAGTATGAGAACGCGCTGCGTGGTATCTCAATACACGCTGCCTGCTGGTATTTAATGGGCGAGAAGTGCTGCGTTATTGCGGGCCCGGATAGCCTGTGTCCCCATAGAAATGGCCAGATTCTCCCGCAGGCCAAGTATCCCATATCCCTTGTCGTTTTTCTTTAGAGCGGGTACAGCGGCATTTTTTTTATCTCGCCACTTTACTTTACGAGCGTACCAGCCACTTGAAATGCTGAATATTTTTTGAACTTCAACTTGTGCAAGTGTTGAATGGGTGTTGAAGCAACGACTGGTGGGGCCCGTTGTCCCGAGTCTAAGCAGCTATATGTAGCTACATCTACGTACGCATGTGGCTGCCATGCGCCGCGCGCGTCAACTGAATGCTGTCTACAGGTGTATGATTTTCGATGTGATTCTGTCGTTCTGGCGTCTTCCCTGTCGTGTTCTCCGTCAGCTTCTCCGTCAGCCATCTCCGTCATCCCCCGTATGTCAAGCGCTTCGGATGATCGCCGGCGGGAGAAGTGCGGCGGGGATCGAAGGGGATCGGGGTTGGAAGTAGGACGCAAGTCAGCAGCTGCTGAGTTAAGCGCATCACTACTGAGGGGACCCGGGTAGAGTATTCGTATTAGTGAGCTTGAATGACATTGACTAGAGGAGGCAGGGTTACATCGCATTCATGTTTTCAGTCAGCAGCTGCAGCTGATGAATCGAGGCTATTACGACTGTACTCTGGGGACCCGGGTAGCAGTAGAGTATCAGATTGGTGAGCATGAACGGGGTGGAATGACCGTTGCAGCGACTAATGTTGGATGGGAAGGCCGACGGAGAGCGTATGCTTTATGCGCGTCTGTAGATCTCGACGGACGTCGTGAAATAAAATGAAAATACGGATACAGCCTGCGCACCCTTCGCATGTGCGTGTGTTGTATCCGCTGCTGAATTTCTTGGATTCGCACATTTGAGCATGGTTGAATTTTATTGTATTCCCACTTTATACAAGCCTTCCCCGACGCGCATCGTGGCACCGGCGGGTGATCATCAACAGGGTACGGATGTATCAGCGATCAGCGAAGGCGTTAGCCAGAATTAGGACAGCACAGGACGGCGGCCGGTGATCGGTGACACGAATCTTGAAGAAGGGGAATCCTCGGGATCAGGATCAGGAAGGGGAGGGATCAGGAAGGAGGAAGGATGTCGATGAAGGGTCAGGATCACGCATCTCCATCTTCGCATCTTCGCGTGGCCATCATCAGCATCGATGCATCTCACGTCCCGCGGGGGTATTTTTATTTCGGAATCTGGTAGGAACATGAAGTATTACTATCTGACAGTCCTTCAGTTCGTTTGCGGGTGGCGCCAATTTTCATGCGTTCATCGCGTTCTTGCATGCATTCGTGCGTTCATGCCGTGACTTCGTTCGTTCGAATTTCGGGGCCTCTGGAGATGCATATGCAATTAATGGATACATATATGAATCCCTGAGCCTGAGAATAGTGCATGCATCATGCCAGGACATCATGACGTGGAGGTGCGAGGTGCTTATTTTATATTTGGGACTCCTGGGCGATTGGGCGGGGATTCAGATGCGCACAGACAGGCACAGCCGGGCGGCGCGATCACCTTTGAAAAATTTTCATGATGGTGGGTGGCTGAAAAATTTTCTGGGTGGAGCGGGAGGACTTGGACGTGGGACTGGGACTGATGCGTATAAGTGTGAGCGGGAGGAAGCAGACACAATTCCCGGCCCGATACACGCCCAATAGCAATAGGTCGTGTCAGAGTCTTCGAATTGGCGAGGTCGGACGGGGAGTGCATGCATGCATACCTTGCCAGCGAGGAGCGAGAGCTGCTTGTTTAATTATGGGTTCTGATAGACAGACAGATAGATAGATCCGGGGTGGGATTCGAACCCCTGGGATGCACAGCCTGCTTTGATTGACAGGCTGAAAAAAATTCTGCGCCGGGCGGAGCGGGAGGGATGCGGGAGGGAGGGGAGGGGCGATTGGTACGGGGCGGGTGGGTGTTAGGGGGTGGGTGAGTACGGGCCATGGCACAGAAAGACGCGGAGTAGCAGCACAGAGAGATTTTCTGTATCGTGGCCAGCGATTTTTACATTCTTCGAGGAGGAGGGTGCATCCCAGACGGAGAGAACGGAACGGAGAGAAGAGAAGAGGGATAGTTATGGATGCATCCTGATAGACAGATAGATCCGTGGCGGGATTCGAAGTTCCTGGGCGCACAGCCGTGCAGCGCTGGATCACCTCGATCAACTGGCTGTAAATTTTTTCTTGGACGCCGATGGATGGGTCTGACGGCGCACGACGAAAGAAGAGCTGCTTGGTTTAATTGTGGATCCTTCCGTCCTTCCTGATAGATCGATCTCATGGGTGGGTGGGCTTCGAACTCGCTGGTTCCGCACAGCCCACACGAGGTTGATTAATTGGCTGATGTTGAAAAAAAAAAATCTTGAAATCCGGGGAGCGAGCTTGAGCTTCTGCTCGAGGGAACTCGGAAGGGAAAGAAGGATGCAGGTGGACACAGCCGTGTCGCAGACAAACACAGATCTAGACGCGGGACGCGCAAGATGCAGGGCCCTCAGTCGAGGTCGGAGGGGGGGTGCGTGCATGCACGCGGATAGCAAGGAAGAGAACTTAAGATCCAGCTCGCTAATTACGGACCCCTGATAGATAGATAGATAGATAGATAGATCCATCGGTGGGATTCGAACCACTGCAGCCGCAGAGCGCGATCATCGTGATTAATTATCAGCGGCGATTGGCCGAAATTTTTTCTTCGGTACGTAGATCGTTCTTTTTGGCGCGCGTACTGTACTGTATGGAGGCGAAGACACAGCGGAGGTGCTTGTTTATTTTGGATCAGTGATAGATGGATCCGCGGTGGGGTGGGAGTCGAACCAATTCGGTGCACAGCCCACCTTGATTAATTACCATTACCAGTAGTTGATTGGTTGCGTTGAAAAAATTTCATGATGAGTTGATAGTGGGGCTGAAGATCTTCGTGCACCGGAGGAGGAAGGAAGGCGGCTGCGGCATCTTGGTGGATTGCCAGTTGGCAGCGAAATTTTTCTTGGTTGACGTTGCAAAAATCTTGATGTGGACGACAGCGGGAGGGTGTCCGGGAGATGCGGGTCGGGACGAGGGGGGGGGGTTAGGTTCACTTTTTCTTCTTCTTTTCTTTCTTTCTTTCGTTCCTCAATTTTTCTTGGCACGAGGCGAGCCGAGGGATATGTCCTCATCCATGACGTGGCCAGCTACAGCACCGCTGCCTATACGCTTATTTATCCTGGGACCCCGATACATAGTCAACTAGTACTCGCAGTGGCGCTGATTGTGCGATTGATGGTGAGAGAAAGAAAAGAAAAGAAATTGCACCCGGGATGATTGATGTTGAAATTTTTTTCGACCGGGAGAGGCGGTGGGCTGGGGCTGGGGGATGAGCGTTGATACATAGATAGAGATAGATAGCCTGAGATCCGAGGTGGGAGTCGACCCGCTGGGCTTGATTTGGATTAAGAGGTTGAAATGGAGAGTTGAATTTTTCTTTTTTCTCGAACAGCAGGAGGGTGGGTTTCTGTGTTTACACAGGAGGGAGGCATCGCTCATCTTGAGTAAAAGTTTCATTCCATTCCGTTCCATCCTCGTACATACCATACATACCCTACCTACCTACATCCACAACTGATTCCGCCCGTACGGCCTATTCCGCCCTCTGGTACGCATCCGGATCCGTGACGGGGCCAGCCAGGCTAAAAGGTATTTTAGGACCCTCCCTGACCCTGAGAGATGGTCGACGCGCAGTGGCTGGTCGTGATGGTGTATCTTTTGTGTTTTTGTTTTTGTTTTTGTTTTGTTTTGTTCTTTTGCCCCGGGAAAGAGGCGGAACACTTCCAGGAGGGGGAAGGTAAAGCGGAGTTCTTGCGAGAGGACGCGCCCGCAGCGATTCAGAATTCCTCCTGAGTTCGTTCACCTTGGGTCCCTGGACCGTATTGTCGTTCTTATGTAGTTACCGTACCGTGGATTGGGGGGCGTAGGAAGGCTTTGAAAAAAAAAAAAACTTTGACTGCAGGATGAGGCGCCCCAATCCCAGAGAAAACTACATACTTGAGGTTGGGAGAGGAGTCAAAGAACATGTTACGCGGTGCTTGTTTTCTTGATTGATTGATTGTATAACGAGGCTGAACGCTTTTCGAGGCCGACCGGGCGAGGAGAGCACGGAGACGCGCCGGGTGGGCCGGGTTTCACGCGTGTGCGAGTGTTTTTGTTTCCGGTCTTTGGGGTGACGACGGGGATGACGCGTCCGTCCCGAGGAAAGCAACTTATTTTGGGAGGATTAGCGTGGGCACAGCCGTGTGGCGTTGAGGGTTGAAGATCTTCCTTCCTTCCTCCTTTGTCGTCGGACGGGTGTCGGTCTATGTGGGTGTGCACGTCGGTAAGCCAGTGGTGGGCGAAAAACGACGTGTTGGGATCCAGACGCGAGGCGAGGCGAAACGGGTCGGAGATTGATTGATTGGTTTTTTCGAGCTCGGTGGAACGCGACGCGGACGAAGACGAATGCACTTGGTCGGGATGAGTGATGAGTGATGCAAGGCAGAGCGGTGTCTAAGCAGGCAGGTCTGGCGCAGGGTAAGACGGTCGTGGGTTGCTGACTGACGAGCAGGAACACGAGGGATGAGTAAGGCAGCGCGAGCGGGCTCGGGCATCTAAGCAGCATGCGCATTTGTCCTTCAACTTTACTTGGGGCCCAGGCACCGTGTCGTCGTCGGAGGGCTTCGTCAGCTCGCCGTGGAAGGGCCTCGTCGTCAGCTCTCGGCCAGGCTTGCGTGCTTGCTAAACATCGTAGACGGGACCGAGACGGAACGACCGCTCGGGTGTTCGAGATCGGAGGGTGTCCGCTGTTCGTCGGCGTCCAGATCCAGAGCAGCTCTCGGCCAGGCTTGCGTGCGTGCTAAACATCAGAGACGTCAGAGTCGGAGGTACGAGTCGGAGGCGGGTGCGATCGACATCGGAGGAGGGCTCGGCGCGGGCGTCGGAGGGAGCGGGTGCTGTACCGTCAGCCAAGAGAAGTGCTTCCTTCCCTTCTCAGATTAATTTCGGAGGGCTTCTTGGGCTTTTTTTGGGTGGACGGAGGGAGGACGGAGGCACGCGCACCCGCACAGCCGGGCGGCGCATGCAGAGAAGGGAAGGGAAGAGACGGAGGGTGTAAAGAACGCATGCAAAGAGAAGGCCGAGACCGAGTGTGCTGGTGCGCAATGGGATGGGCTCGGGCTCGGGTATCGAGGGGGACTGCACGATAGAGCATTCAGGTCGGACACAGCGCACAGCGAGGGCACAGCCTGTCTGTCTGTCGGTGGAGGGAGGGCAGGGGCCGGGCATGTCCGAAATTAATTCTGTCCAGCGTGGTCGACTCTTATCTAGTTTTGTATTTATTTATTTTGCTCGGAGGCGAGATGGGGTGGAGGTGGAGGGACGAGTCTGGGGTTGGGATAGGTGCGCGGCGCATCATTCAATCTTGATTGACAATGAGAGGGAGGGAGAAAGGTATCGTGAATCGTCAATCTCGAGCCGTGTCCGGGACTGAGCACAGGTCGGAATAATTCTGGAGTGGGGTTTGCGCCGTGCGTGCGTGCGTTGGGTGGTGTTGAACATAAAAACATTCTTTCTTTCTTTCTTTCTTTCTTTGAGGGGGGAGGGACGTGCGGGTGCGGTCTTCCACAGCTTGTTTTTGCGCGGCCGACGGGTGCTTCCATCCTCCGTCTACGAGAGGACGCGACGCCGGGTGGGCCGGTGTGCGAGGTGTATTTGTTTCCGGTCTTTGGGGTGACGACGGGGATGACGCGTCCGTCCGTCCCGAGGAAAGCAGCTTATTTTATTTTGGGAGGATTAGCGTGGGGGGCACAGCCGTGTGGCGGATTCTGGAATTTTTTTGGTGATTGACAGGAGGTCGAGCCGTTTCCCTTTGTCGTCGGAGGGGAGGAGGAGGACGGGTGTCGGTCTATGTGGGTGTGCACGTCTAAGCTCGGTAAGCCAGTGGTGGGCGAAAGGATTTCTCCCCGAACCAATCACTGCGTTGTCTCTCGGCGAAAGCAGGTCGGAGATTAATTTGCGCGCACGAACGCGTCTGTCCATGGCCAGACGAGGACGGATGCGCCCGGTCGGGATGAGTGATGAGTGATGCAAGGCAGAGCGGTGTCTAAGCAGGCAGGTCTGGCGCAGGGTAAGACGCGTCGTGGGTTGCTGACTGACGAGAGGGATGAGTAAGGCAGCACAGAGCGGGCTCGAGCATGCGCATTTGTCCTTCAACTTTTACTTGGGGCCCAGGCACCGCGTCGCGTGCGCGTCGGAGGGGGGCTTCGTCAGCTTTGGGCTCGGTCAGCCAAGTTCGTGTCCAGAATGCACGTCGTCTTGCTACGGAACCAAGACGGAACGACCGCTCGGGTGTTCGAGATCGGAGGGTGTCCGCTGTTCGTCGGCGTCCAGGCTTGCGTGCTAAACATCAGAGACGTCAGAGTCGGAGGTACGACTCGGGTCGGAGGTGGGTGCGATCGATATCGGAGGGCGCGGGTGCTGTACCGTCAGCCAAGAGAAGTGCTTCCTTCCCTTCTCAGATTAATTTCGGAGGGCTTCTTGGGCTTTTTTTGGGTGGACGGAGGGAGACGCGCACAGCCGGGCGGCGCGTGCAGGGAGAAGGGAAGAGAAGGGAAGAGAAAAGACGGAGGATGTAGAGGGAAGGCCGAGACCGAGGACGAGTGTGCGCGCTCGGGCTCGGGTATCGAGGGGGACTGCACGATAGAGCATTCGGGTCGGAGACAGCGCACAGCGAGGGCACAGCCTGTCGGTGGAGGGAGGGAGGGGCCGGGCATGTCCGAAATTAATTCTGTCCAGCGGACCGGGATTCAGGAAAGGACGCGCGTCGCTCGGTCGGCTAGGTTCATCGATTGCGATGTCGGACGCAGGATCCGCACCGCATCGGATGGTGCGATGTCGCTGCCGTGGGACGGGAGCGGGTGCGCGTAATTTCAAATTGGATTCCCTCTCCACTCGCTCTCCCCCTCTCCACCCAGTCGTTGGGGAGAGGCGTAGGGCCGAGCGGCGGGCAGCGTGGGTGAGTCATGCTCAGATTCGCTGATTCGCCGATGGACGATGCACGCGATGGGCCGATATCCCCCGATTCCCGACGCGAGCGGCTCGACGCGCGGGGCGGTGCGGCCAGATTTGGGCGATGATCGCAATCGCCATCGAGATCTAGGGAAGGGAGGGTGAGGTAAGCAGGCACGGGGGTGTTCCCACGCTGCCTAGCCTTGCCCTCGCCTCCCCGCCAGCCGCACTTGCATCTTACCATCTTAAAGCAAAGCCGTCCGACGCTACGGGACGCACCACGACGACGACGACGACGACGACGCTGCTGCACACGATTACGACGACGACGACGGGCACGATAGAAGACGCTATTGGCGGGCTGCTCGGATTCGACGGACTCGCAGGAGGACACGGACAGGGCCGGAGCATGGCGTCGAGCTCGAGCGAGTCGCTCGCATCCTCCTCCGCATCGTCCTCGGGCCACAGCGGCGGCAGCAATGCAGCGTACCCTACCCCCCCTCCTCCTCTGCCTCCTCGGCGTACCCCTCCTCCGTCTCCTCCCACGCCACCGCCCAAGCCCACCCGATCCACCACGCCCACACCCTCCCGCTGCCCTCCCGCGGCCCTCGCTGGGGCTCTCCACCGCCGCCTCGTCCGCCGCCAACTCGGGGCTCCCCGGCGCGGCCGCGGGCGACGGCGAGCACACCGCGCGCCCCGGGAACGCGCACCACCATGCCGCGTTCCATGCGCACGCGCAGTCCCTCCCGCTCCCGAACCAGCTGCAGCAGCTGCAGAACGGCGCGGGGATGAACGGGATGATGGAGGACGGGCTGCTCACCATGGACCCCGAGGACGAGGACGCGTACGGCCACCCCCAGCATCAGCAGCTCCAGCACCTCAACGGCGGCGGCGGCGGCGGCGGGATGGGCGGGAACCTCGGGCTCAGCGGCGCGCTGAGCAGGCCCTGACGCCGCACGAGGCGGAGCGCCTCGCGTACCTCGACCGCCTCAAGTTCTTCCTCGCGACCGCGCCGAGCCGGTGGGACGAGGACGAGGGGGGTGAGTGCCTTTTCTTGTTCTCTTTTCTGCCACCACTTGTTCCTTTCTTTCCTCTCCTTGCCTTTCCTTTTTTTTCCCAAGAGAATACATACGTCTCTTCCTAGTCCCCGGCGAGCGACGTCCCTATCCTATCGTACCCCTGTCCTCGTGCGGCGGCTGCCCAGCCAAACGGCGGGCGGGCGCGGACCCGCGGTCCCGCGGGTCGGTAGGGGTGGTGCCACATACGGACAGGGCCTGGTTGCCGTGGCGCCTCGCAGGGTCGCCCGTTCTTCGTCCCACCTGGGCATTCATCCCCATCCCCATCCCCTTCCCGCTCTCATTTCCCCTTCCCACATCCTCTTCCCACTTGCCCACTTCCCTCATTCCCACATTCCCACTTGCCCACCCGGATCTGCACCCCCGCTTCTCCCGCTCCCTGTGCACTCGTAATGGTCTCGCGCTGCGGATCTCCCGCGCTCGTCCCACGCCCTCCGCCTCGGTTCGGTGTCTCCCCCTTGCCGTTCTCCCGACTTCCCTTCTTTGCTCCCGCTTCCTTTGCTTTCCCGCCTTTCCTCCTCCTCCTGCCTTTCCTGCCTTCCCTGCCTTCCCGCTTCCCTTGGCTTTCCGCCCCCCTTCCCCCTCTCTTTGTTCTCCTTCCCTTTCCTTTAACTGATCTTAACCCCCCCAGCACACCCCCCCGCCCACGCAATAACGCCCACCACGCACCCCGCGCTCAACCGCTTCCTCCTCCCCTCCAAGAATACGTGAGCTGCGTGCTGTGGAACGGGCTGTACCATATTACGGGGACGGATATTGTAAGGGCGCTGGTGTTTCGGTTTGAGGTGGGTGCGATTTTTTTTGGGGTGTATAAATTGGGAGAGAGGGGTTTTTTGGGGGGGGGGAGTGGAAAGAGGTGGGAGGGAGAAAACGCCTCCCCTCCGCTCTTGCCGTCCTTCCGCGCAGACGCGATCTATCCGTTCCCTTCACTTTTCCCCGGCCTTCACATTTCGCATCCCCCGTTCCCCGCCCTTCGGTTCTCGCTTCTCGTTCGTTCGTTCTTCTTGCGTCCCTCTTTCCTTGATTATGCGTTCCGCGTTCCGCTTCCCTGCATTTTGCGTTGCGCTTTCCACATTCCATTCCACTTTCCGCTTTCCACATTCCACATTTCGCATTCCCCGCCCCGCCCACTCCCTCGTCATGTTGCTGTTGCTGTTGCTGGAGCGGCGCGGCTTGTCCATTCCATTCCATCCATTTCACTTGCGAAGCCCATTTTCGCTTTCGCTTCCTCCGCCCGCCGTGCCGGACTTCTCGCTTTCCTTCCTTCCGTCCTCCCCGCCTTTTGGCTTTCGTTTGTCCCTCCCCCCTGCTCCTTCACTTACCTTTTCGCTCCCCCCCCCCCCTTTACATGTACTCGTTCGCTCACGTTCACTTACGTTCACTTACCTCCTCCCTTGCTCTCCCCGCTCGCTCTTATACTCCCCCCTCTTACCCTTTCTTCTTCCCCCTTCCTCCTCCCTCTTCTCTCCTCCTTCCTCTTATACTCGCCTACGGCTCGCTCCCCCTTCTTCCCTCTCCTTCACCTACGGCCCGCTAACCCTCGAACGCTCGCTGACCCCCTTTCTTTCTCGCACAGGCCTTCTCCCGCCCCGTGCGCAACATGAAGAAGTTCGAGGAGGGCGTCTTCTCGGACCTGCGCAACCTCAAGCCGGGCGCGGACGCGTGTCTGGAGGAGCCGAAGGTGGGTCTTTGCGTCTTTTTTGTGGGGGGAGAGTTTGCCATTTCGTTGGACGGTGGCTTGGAGAAGGTGTTTTGCGTTTTGTTTCGAGTCTCGAGGAACGGAGGCACGGGTTGCTCTTTGTTCCGCGAACAGGGGCGGTGGTGGTAGTGGTGGTGGGCCTTCGGGACGGGGACGGGGCTCTCATCCGCCGCTGGGGCCTCTCATCTGCCGGGGCGCGATGCCGTCTGACTGCGCATACAAGGGCCCAGACGCGGACTTGCGCGGAGGTGCGGACTTGCGCGGGGCCTGTGGGAGGCGGCGAGACGCAGACGCTGCAGTGCCGTCACAGTCGGGGTGTTGGGCCTGCAGCTGTTTTGGTGTCCGCGGTCCTTGGGGTGCTTGCGCGGTGTCGTGGAGTGTACCGCGCAGACGGTCCTGCGTTCATGGGTGGGGCTGCGGCGAGCGAGCCATTCGCTTGGCCGCCGCGTCGTCCCTGTGGTGCTGCGCCTTTTATACCCCGCTCCGGGACGTCCGGCCCTGCGTCCACCGCGGTCGCTGGCGTTGGTGCTTTTTTTATACGTCCGCGCGCCCTCGGGTGTGGTTCTTTTTCTTTGGGCGGGCGCTTGCGCGGGCTGCAGTGTTGCACACTCACCGTCTCGGTCTGTGCTCCATGGCGCCGGGGCTGTCTTGGGCGTCTTCGGGCGTGTCCCAGCGTGGGGGCGAAGTTGGGTGGGTTTTCCGGATGGCGTCTTTTATACCCCCACTCCACGCCGTGCCGTCCCGCGTTTGATTCTGGCGTTTATGCGTTTTATTTTGGCGTTTAAACGTTTTATGCGTTTTATGCCCTCCACGTTTTCGTTTCATGCCCCATGCCTACTTCATACACCCGCCTGCTACACCTCCGTTCCATCTACCCGATCCGTTCCCCGCTCGCTACAATCTACCCGATCCCCGGCGGCGTTTTCTGCGGTTGTTTCGCACATGCCGTTTGGCTTGTCGTTCTGGTGTTTTGTGTTTCAGATTTGGGCTCGATATATTTGGGCGTCTGCGTCTATGGGGCGCTTGACATTGTCAAGACAAGACGTGTTGTCGTAATTGGCGATGCGGTGGTGCTGCGATGGCGCGATAGTCCTCTTTCCTTTTTCTATGCTGTGCGCTGCTGCGATGCTGCCTTCCTCCTTCCTCTTCCTCGCCCTCCTTCGTGTTCATGCCAGACGCTGACACATCGCCCCACAGTCCCCCTTCCTCGACCTCCTCTTCAAGTACCAGTGCATTCGCACGCAGAAGAAGCAGAAGGTGTTCTACTGGTTCTCCGTCCCGCACGACCGGCTGTTCCTCGATGCGCTCGAGCGCGATCTGAAGCGCGAGAAGATGGGGCTGGAGCCGACTACGCAGGTGGGTTACCGTTCCTTTCTAGAGAAGCAGACGCAGAAGCTGATGAATGAGCACAGATCACCGGCGAGCCCGCGCTCTCGTTCGTGTACGACGGGAAAAAGTCGCTCTACGAGCAGTTCGTCGTCGGGCGCGGCGGGCGCGGGGACGACGGCGACCACCTCGGCATGGGGCTCGAGCGGCGCGAGTCGCCGCACCCCGCGTCGCGCGACGCGTCGGTCGGCTCGCAGCACCGCTCCGTGTCGCGGCCCGGCTCGGGCGACGACGGCGCGGGCGGCGTGGGGCACACGCCGTTCTTTGCGATGTTCTCGCTGTTCGAGGGGAGCCCGACGTACAAGCAGCGCCGGAAGAAGAGCGGGAAGCCGTCGAATCTCGGCCCCGGCAGCGGCGAGGAGGAGGAACGAGGCCGCGGGCGGACGGCGGGAAGGTATATGGGCGGGGGGATGGGCGTGGGGGGCGCGGACGAGGAGATGATGGCGGGGGCGGCGGCGGGGCTGAGCGCGGCGGAGATGTTCATCAAGCAGGCGCGCGGGGAGCTCGGCGGGGGCGGCGGCGGGCGGGGGTACTACCAGCAGGCGCCGCCGCCGCCGCATAACCACCACGTGCAGCAGGTGCAGCACCACCAGGACATGCTCGCGGCGTTCCAGGCGCAGGCGCAGCAGCCGGGGCGCCCGCGGAGCCACGAGGAGACGATGCGCGAGGCGTACGCGGCGAACCAGCAGCAGACCGCCGCCGCCGCCGCGCAGCAGGCCGCGGCCCAACAACAGCAGCAGCAGGGCGGCGCGGCGTCGCCCGGGTACGCGGCCGCCGGGTTCGGCACCGCGGGCGCGGCGGGGTACGCGCCGGAGCTCAAGACCAAGGCGTTCATCTGCCCGCTGTTCTCGTGCGGGCGGCTCTTCAAGCGCATGGAGCACCTGAGGAGGCACCTCCGCACGCACACGATGGAGCGTCCGTTCGCGTGCCCGAGATGCAACAAGCGGTTCTCGCGGAGCGATAATCTGAACCAGCATGTGCGGACGCATGTGCGCGCGGAGGGGCTCGCGGGCGGCGCGGACGCGTGGGCGGGCGCGGGCGCGGCGAGCGGCGGGGAGGAGGAGGAGAGCGGCGGGGAGGGCGAGGAGGTGGACGAGCTGGCCGGGGACGAGGACGCGGGCGCGCCCGGGGGGATCGGCGTCACGCTGGGGATGTACGGCGGCCCCGCGGGCGTCGGGCTCGGGATGGGGATGGGCGGCGGGATGGGCGGCGTTGGCGCGGGCGCGACGACGGCACGGCTGGGCGTCGACATGGGGTACCCCGGCGGCGCGCCGCTCGACGTGCAGATGTGCGAGGTGGAGGTGCCCGGGGACGTGCGCGAGGTCGTCGGCGACGAGGAGGGGCTGATGATGCGCACGGGCCCCGGGAGCGCGCCACCTGCAGCCAGCGGCGACGCGTTCTATCCCGGCCCGTCCGGGGGCCCCTACGGCAGCAACCACAGCTCGACCGAGTACGTCAACGTCGGCGGCGGGGACGCGCCGCAGTGGGCGGCGATGCGCAGCTCGCATCCGGGGAGCCCCGCGTTCAGCACGATGAGTGTGCCCTCGCCGCCGCCGCCCGCGACGCGCGCGTCGCTCCCCGGTGCCAGCACGGGCACGTTCGCGCCGCGGCACCACTCGTCGTCGTCGTCGAGCGGGTCCGTGTACGACGACTTTGTGACGTCCATCTCCGCGCCGTCGCACAAGCAGGCGTTCGACCACGGCTCGCTCTACCCGCCGGGCATGCTCCTCGAGTCGAGCACGGGCGCGGGGCCGATCCGCCGCCACCGCAGCATGACGCCGTCGCTCGTGCGCAACGGCGAGCCGATCCGCCGCCCGCTCACGAGCAACAGCAACGGCGGCGAGTTTGCAGGCGTGCTCGGCGCGTCGCCGTCGTCGCGCGGGTACCACCCGTACGCGTACGGCTCCGCCGCGGGCTCCCGCGCGGGGAGCGCCCACTCGAGCCCGTCGTATAACAGCATCCCGCTCGCGCCCGACTACGGCGCGCGGCGCTCGGACTCGCGCAACTCGAACCTCAGCGCAGGGAGCCACAGCGGCGGCGGCAATGGCGGGGGCGCTGGCAACGGGGCGCTCGGGGAGCAGATGCGGCAGATGATGGGCATGAGCCTCGACCCGCGCGACGGCGCCGACGCGCAGTACGCCACCGCGGGGGGCTACGCGCCGGAGATGTACCGCTCCGAGTCGCCCGCGCCGGGCGCCTTCACGGCGTCGCCCGGGATGTACACGACGGACCTGCCGCCCGCGGGGCAGTACGATGCGTACGGCAACAACGGCAGCGGGGCCCAGCAGCAGCACCACCACCAGCAGCACGCGCAGACGGTGCCCGCGAACTTCGACAAGGGGCTGTACGTCATGGACTCGCAGTTTGGGCCCGGCGCCGACGGCGGGTACTACGCGCACCCACAGCACCCGCAGCACGTCAGCACCATCTGATCCGCCCCCCTCGACTCGACTCGCCGCCTGCTCGCTACTTTATCCCCCCTTATTAACGACAACCGAGATCTTGGCCTAATTAACCATCCAACCTGACCCCACCTCTCGCTGCACCGCCCACCCACCCGCTCGCTCGCTCCGTCCGCTATCGTATGTATCCGCGTGTCCTCTTGTCGTTCGTATACCGTACATATTACTTATACTTTCCAACCTCATACATATTTTCCCCGTTTCGCTTCTTTTCCTGTTCCAAATCCTCTCTCTCTGTTATCTTGACTCGGCCGTGCGGCTGGTATCTATCTATTTATTTATCTATTTCTGTTTCGCCCCGCTGTTGAGCGGGGATCCTTGGCGACTCGGCTACGTACCCAACTATCTATACAACATACCTACTATTATGTCTTTTGTGTTTATATTGGCACTCTTAATAATGCAAAAAGAATTCCTGTTTCTGATGTGCAGTGCCGTGAAGTAGAAAGCTTCCTCCTCGCTGTGCGACGAAAACATGTTCATTTGAATGTATTGTACAATATTTTGTTTCTAGGCTCATCGCCGCGGCCTAAAGAGACAAGATCTGGTTTCTGATAGAGTCGCCATCCGGGCGTTCAATTGAACGCGGAGCTTCACGGCGACCATCAGGAACCCACAAGTCCGCCGAGCTTCAATTTCTGCGCGTGGGGTGTAAGTTACCCGCGGGCTATCAGGCGAGCTTCGCGGCGGCCATCATGGCACCAAAGTCGGCGAAGCTCATGGACTTGTCTGGGGAGGTCGAGAACTCTTCCAGCATTTCGATGATCTGCGCGACAGCGTTAGCAGCCCTGTTTGGGATCAAGAGAAAAGATGGATGCAGACTTCCTCCCCCTTGAGCTTGTCGCCGATGAGGTTGCTCACGCGCTGGAGGTCCTTGATCAGTATGCGCTGCGCGGGCAGCTCGGCCTCTGATGCGTCGGGGAAGAAGAGCGCGTAGGTCTCGAGGCAGGTTTTGGTCTGCCGCGCGGTGAGCTTTTTCGGGGCGGAGATGGAAGGAGGAGCGGAGGATGAGGAGGAGGAGCGGGCGCGGCGCGTGCGGGTGCGCCGGCGGGAGGTGGACGGGCCTTCCATGTACTCGTCCGAGTCCGAGTCATCAGGCGCGTCGGGGTCCTGGTACTCCTCCTCGTCTTCGTCTGATTCAGGAACGTACGGCGCGCCGCCGCCGCCACCCTCGCTGTCCTCGTACTCCTCCGCATGGTGCTCGAGGAGGACCGCACAGACCGAGCGCCAGTCCTCGCGGCACACCCACAGCTTCTCGGCCTCCGCGTCGACGCCGATCTCGTCTGGCCGGTTCGTCGACGACTTCCACCCGGCCGCGGCGTTCTTGAACACGAGGAGAACCTGCTCGTCGTCGGGCGGCAGGTCCAGGCGTTGCAGCGCCTCTGGGATGGCGGAGAGCGGAATTTGCTCAGGGCCTGGTTCTTCCGCGAGAAAGCCGCCGCCGCTGTCGGCGAAAAAACCGCCCCCAGAGTCGGTGTCGTTCGATGCACCTTGATTAAAAGCCTTGTCTATTCGGCGCTGCAGATACTCTGGCAAGGCTGGGAACGAGTCGTCGGAGGAAGACATAAAAGCGCTGCAGGATTATGTAACGCCTTGCCACTTGCTTCAGAAACGCTCATGTCCCAACTGCAGTCATCCACTTCGCTGGCTTGAAAGCGTACTCTATTCGGAAGCTGGACAGTCTTTTGCATTGCATCACCATTCCTCTGTTGTTCTGCGAATTCAATTTCCATCGCGCCGCTGAACTTAATGTCCGACTCGACCTCTTCCGTCCAGAACTGAGTCAAAGTACTGGTTGCTGCTGCTGATAGACTCAGATGAAATGTTGAAAGCCTTCGTCGACTCGTTTCCACCATTCACAAATCCCGCGTCAACTCTTGTTCACTTCAGAAATATTGCCATTCAACGCTTCAACATTGAAAAAAAAAACGAATACAGGTGCACGGATCAGCCAATTGATTGATATCTGGGCAGTCGCGAAGCTCAATTTTGCAACAGAACGCAGCTTATACACTATCAGAGGCAACACTCGCAGCCTTCAGCATGCTCCGTCTCCTTCAATCCAATCTCCCTTCCCTGCGCATCCCGTCTCGCCCGCACAGCCCAGAACGCAAAGTCAATCTCGTCCCCGCTCCCGTGCCCTTTGCGCTGGTACAGCGCGCTATGCGCCACATTGAACGACATATACCCTTCGAAGATCTGCTCGCCTCCACTCCCCGTCCACGCGTGCTGCATCCGGAACACGCCGCTCGCAGCCTGCACCCCGCAGTGGCCGCGCGCCAGCCCCGTCCGCCCGGCGATCCCCGGGACGCCCTCCCGCGGCGGCGTGACGAACAGCGCGCGCTCCACGGGCGGGAACACCAGCTTGTCGACGCGCGCGAGGTCCTTGAGCGCGATGTCCCACGGGAGCCCCTCCATCGGGTCCTCGAGCGCGGCGCTCGCGAGCCGCCCGGCGGTGCCGGTCTCGGGGAGCACGCACTGCGCCGTGAAGTCGGGCTTCGCCTGGTACTTCAAGATGGTCTGGTAGAGCACCGCGAATTGCGGCTTGGTCTCGCCCTCGGGGAGGTAGACTTCGGAGAGGAAGGGGAGCTCCATCGCGTATAGATCGAATTTCCCCGCGAGGGATGGCGATTCGGGCGCAGTGGATTTCTTCTGTGACGGAGTGGAACGTCAGTACGAGCAGGGAGGCTAACAGGGAGGTACTTGCGGGAGGCATCTTGTGGGGGAATAGAGGTGATTGGCTGAGTGGCTCAGGTGTGTGGTGGTCGAAAGAACAAAGCGTTCTAAGGTCTGATGCTATCCGAGACATTTTTATAGTTCTAACTATATCACAGTGTAACGCGATGCACTTTGACCTTTGTGCGTTATGACCTTCCGCGGAGTTTGACCTTTGCTGCGCTTCGACCTCGAGGCTCGCGCTTAGATCTTCCAATGTTCCAAAAACAAGGTGTGCGCTCATCCTCGACCTTCCACGAGCCCAAAAAAAATCTCAGCAATTGAATGCGAAAAAAAGCAGAAGATGATAAGGCAGGAAGATTCACATCTCCGGCTAGTGCTCCGCAAAACGAACCGAAGCCTGCAAGCACTTGCAAGTTGCAAGAAATTCAACTCACGGGCATGTGACACACGCGCCTGTGTTTTTTTCGGGATGCATGCGCAAACAAAAAGGATTTCCGGGGCTGCCCTTCGGCTGTACTTCAACAGTTTCACCCTCGACCAAGAGGGGATTTTATGGCGTTCTCTAAGTTCTCTCCCCTTCTGGTTACATAAGTATGTGCTATATATATACGGATCAACTTCGACTTCAACTGATTATCAAAGTTAATCAGTTGAAGTTGAACACCGCGAAAATGTACAATAGCGACATAATTCAGTTGCCTATTTACCAGAATTCATTCAAGTTAATTTTCATGTTTATTGCCCTTCCAGAGTCAAGTGAGGCTGTACTTAATATGCATGATTAAGCGATGTCCTCAAGAGCGTTTGCCAAGCTGTTTGAACCGGCTACCAAGGCCGCTACCGTGCTCTGCCGTGGCACGGATACTCCTTTATGCCAACCGCACATCTGAACAGTCGCATCCGTCGTTGTCAGGGCCCGCCATCACACGGTTCATATTGATCTTCACATGATGATCGGCTAACGACCTGCATTCCCTATAAAAAATCCCACCTGCGTCAAGCTGGTCCTTTTTCCCTCTTACTTTTTGCTCTACACTCTTCGAGACCGCGTCTCCTTCTTCCTGAACCCCTTTATCAACCTTCATTATTTTAAAGAACTATGCGTTTCCAATTTGTTTTCGCCGCCCTCGCTATCTCGTCCGCCTCTGCGATGCCTGGTACGTGGCCCTTGCTCGTCGCTCATGAATAAAGATCTAACATTTTCATAGTGGTCCGCAGCGTTTTTGACAAAACGTCTGTTATCACGTCGACAAAGCACATTAACGCCCCCGTCGAAGATGTCATCGGCGCTCTCCATGACTTCCAGAGGATGATAAACTTGAACCCACTTGTGACGGCGTCTGTCCCCGACGCTACGGACCCCAACACGATTTCCGTCACCGACTCTTTGCCCCTCTTCCTCGGCCTGTCGGTGCCTACGACCTACACGGCCAAGTTCGAGGCTGTCGCGGACGGCATGAACACGAACAACAGCGCGTCTGCGGGCGTGAAGCTGCACAACGAGTGGCGCGCTGTTGCGAATGCTACGGGAGGCACGGACCTCACGGAGACGGATACGCTCACAGTGCGTTGTTTCTTCATATTGACGGCCAGAGTTACGCTGACCATGAGCGGCAGGCGAACTTCCTCCTCAGCGGAATCGTCACGAGCGAACTGCAGACGTCGCACGACCAGCTGATGGACACACTCGCTTCCCAGCTCGAGGCCGCTGCCGCTGCATAAGCGACTTGAACCAACGCATATTCTTTAAAATTTCAGCCTTAACACCCTTTATTTACACTTCACATAATAAAAGCACACGCTCTTTCATACGTTTTGACGGGGAATAAGTACTTATGTATTGGCGAGTCACTCGCGGCATCATCACACTTGGATTGAATATTGGTTGTACACACAACGGATACGCCTTCCGGCGAACACGAACTACATAAGCTTGAATTCAGTCTCCCTCCGTGCTGACTCCGCCTAAACATGTTCCTCGCTCTGTTCCACTGCAATCCCCTCGGGCGGCGAGGGAGGCCCGTCTGGAACCAGCAGGAGAAGCGAGATAACCAAGAAAGTCGCCGTCCATTCGATCCGATAATTGAGGCTCCACTCACTGTCCCCAAGGTTGGCATACTATCCACGATGTAAATAATCGCATCAAAGCAGAAAAGATACGGAGACTGACTGATATATATTCGCCCAACGAGATCCATATGGATAGTACGCCGAATAACGCACCGAGTTCGGCGCTCCGACCCAGGGCGACGAAGTACGATGCCGCGAGAGAGTAGAGTGCGGGAAGCGCACCCACGGTGAATGGGTACACGAAGAAAAAGATCCCAAAAAGAGGGCTGGAGCGCGCGCCGCCGAATATCAATGCTCCAATTAGGCATACTGTGGCGGTCAGGATGGAGTTCTGGGCCAAGGACTTCGCGAGGAGGCGACCGGAATTCTCTGTGTCGCCCGACGTGCGCTTTAAAAGGAATGCAACGCCTGTCCGCGCCGTCGGTTGAAGGTACTAGATAAAATGGCAAGACTTCATACCAGGGAAGACACAGAGCCAAGTTAGAAGGTTGAGGATACTTGGGATAATCAAGAGGAGGGATCTCTAATGATTCTCGTTAGTATTTAAAAATTGAACCGGGAGTTCGTGCCGTGCTTACCGGGAGAGCTGGGAAATATCCCTTATCCGACGTGAACACCGCCATCTTTACCCCTAATCCCTGGAAAGAATTTGAATCGCCACGTTAGGAACAGGCTGGAAGACGCTCACCGATGTCCAGGAGTACATGTAAATTGAACACGCAAGGAGAACTATTTTTTTCCGGGATGGTGCCCGGCGCAAGAATATCGAGAAAGGCTTGATGATGTATTTTAGCGCTGAATCTTGGCCGGAAGTTTGAGCGCCTTGCTCTGTGGATGGCGAGGGCAATGACTCGGGCAACACCCAATACATGTATACCAGATTGGCACAACCAAGGACGACGCTGAAGACATAGCCCAGATTACTGTGGTGCAAGTCGGGCGATAAATCGGCGAGGAGCCCCAACTGAGCAGGCTTGGTGAAAGGAAGCCTGAGAGGAGCATTTGATGACTTACATATGCACCGACGCGAAAAAATGCGAACGACACAGCTTGTACTGCACCGAAAATAACGGTCCTTGATAAGGTATTAGCTGGAATCAGTGGTAGAAATTATAATATCTTAGGAACCTCGATAAAGGGCTAGGCAAAAGATCGTACGTATAACTAGGAGGAAGAAATGTCAGATGAAACCTTCGTCGTCCAAAGCGTAATGCGTACGCGTGAACAGCTCCATTGAATGTGGCGAATCCACCAAGAAGGCCTTCGATAATCAGGCCAATTGAGATACCATCCCCTTGAGATTTTGCCACGATCAGATAGATCAAATCGCTGGAGGATGAGATATAAATCGAGGTTCGAGAATTGTTGGAATGAAAACTACGCACACAAGCATAGCCCCCGTGATGGAAACCAGCAGCACCGGCTTGCGCCCTCGGCGGTCACCGAATGTGCTCCACCACCCGATACTGATGAAACTGACTACGAAGGACGCGAACATTGACCCTGAGACAAGAAATTTGTTGAGGGATGAAAAAGATGCGGCTGGTTTAATCGCGTACATAGTTCCATGTACACCGTTACCCCTGGCATTTTGACCCAGACGGTGAACCATCTGTACTCCAAAGGCCCTGGAGAATTGCGGGTTAACAATTGCAATGGAGGTAAGTGACGCGACTTGCGAGTGGGAGAGTTGTTATAGTACGCATGTCGCGAAAACATAGATATTCCACGCTTCAAAGGGTAAGTACAAGTGCGTGTAGGAGTGGTGAAAGGGAAATCCTGAAAGTAAACTTCAACGCACACAGATCGAGGCAAGTATCAGAACAGGCAGCAGTTTTAACAACCTGAAGACGAGTTGAATGGTGGTGAACTGTAGCGAACTTTAATCACGAAAACCCACTTGGATTTGGGAGAGGCCGGGTCCGAGGCCCTGGAATTCTCACCAGGGCGGGCAAGCAACGGCTGAGTCTCGGTAGGACTATCAGGCGGCGACATCGTGGCGAGATGGGCGGATGACAGAGGGGTGATCGATGAACCTGAGCCTCTTATACGAACCTCAGGGTGTGTTTCCCGCAAGCCTCCCGAACGTGGCAGCGCAGCAAATATATTTTGTACAGCGCCAAGTGGTCGGCTGTGGGATCAGATGTCACGAACAGATGCCACTGTGCCGCAGTAACTTGGCAGCAACCATCTGATCGATGTGATCTCTTGCCTACTCTACCCGCCAGATTTTTAGACGAGCGGAGTATGTCTATAATCCAGGTAATATTCTTGTCGCCTCGTACTTGACTTTGAAGGTTCTGCGACCCTGGGGATTTCTCGATGCCTCAAAATCCCAGCCAGTATTTTTATTTTTACGTGATGTTGCGGGAGGCATAGGGGGGTTACTCAGGTGTTGAAGGGACTGGAGAATGACAGTATCCGTAGCATACACCTGATGCGATGTATGTAGTACGGGCCCCGGCTGTTTTTTAACGGGACCGCGCCGGAATATACCTACCTACCTACCTACCTACCTTATTTGAATCCAATCAGTACTCATTCAACCAGGGGTTCAACGGTTCAACACGTCTTGAATGGAATTCGCTCGCAAAATGAACCAAAGATTCATAAGGATGTATAAAACTTCAACTTATGAAAGCTGCTGATTCCTGAAACTCACTCACCTCGCAATGTCGCATTCCAACTTACCGCGATCGCTTGGCGATCGCACGTACGTGCATCCCAGTAGATATGGTGAACCAAATTATACAAGTAATAAAATTAACGAGTTGTCCAAAAATCTAACAATCAGTCCGTCTCAAATATGCTCCTGGTTTTGGTTGCGCGCGGGTCATAGTAGGGGCCTTGGGACGCGCCGTGTGTGAGCGGCACAGTGGTATCTCGCCTGTGGACCGGGAGTCAGCACGGTAAGACTTGGCGGGAGATGTGAAGACATACGAAGTGTCTACGCTCGTGTATAACGTCTTGAGATAGCTAGAGTTCGTGGCTCCTCGCCGACCCCAGAGCCACCAGCTGCCCGCGGCGAGAACTCCGACAACGAGCAGTGCGTTCAGAGTCAGGAGAGCGATGATCGCGGGCTGAGGGATACCACTTTTCTTACTAGACTCGCTGCTGCTGCCGGAATCGTCGGTATCGGCAAGGAATGTGCCTACGCCGATAGCGCCAGATGCGGAGGTGGTGTCGGCGGGAGTGATGGAATCGGGACATGTGCTCGCGCCCGCAGAGAACTCCCCACCCTGGATGGCACTTAGCATCGTATTTGGAACACAGACGGACTGGCAACTCACAGGTGTAAAGTACTCGCAATTTTTCGCGGTTTGATAGTCACAAGCAACAAAGCCGTCAGCGGTGACATTAGAGCTCTGGAGAGCGCTCCCCGCATCGTCCGTCGCAACGCATTGCGCTAGGGCAGTGCTATATGAACGATGTTAAATATTGTGAAAGGAGCGAAGAAAGCTCCAGCATACCCGGGCGCCGATCCCGAAGAAGAATCATTTGTACCTGAAGAGGACGAGCCCCCGCCCGGGGTGATCGAATTTGGGCAGGTGCTTGCACCAGCGGAAAATTGTCCTCCCTAAACAAACGGCTTAGATGACTTGCAGCGAAATGGAAGAGCTCGAGCTTACGGGCGAGAAATATTCGCAATTGCCCGCAGCTTGGTAGCTGCAAGCGACAAACCCATCGGCCGTGACGCCGGAGCTCTGCAGAGTGCTGCCAGTATCGTCTGTTGCAACGCACTGCGCTAGGTCAGGGCTGTAATGGTGTCAAATTTTGCAGGCGGAGCCCAATTTCCAACAAACCTGGATGCAGATCCCGTAGAAGCATCGTTTGTGCCAGAAGTTGGAGGGCTACCAGCCGGAGTGATTGAGTCTGGGCAGGTGCTCGAGCCAGAGGAGAATTGTCCACCCTTGAAGACAGTCAATACAGCTATACCACCCTCGACGATGTAAACATACAGGCGAGAAGTACACGCAACTTCCTGCAGCTTGATATAGGCAGACAACAAACCCATCGCTGGTGAGGCTGACAATCTGGAGGGCGCTCCCGGAATCATCTGTCGAAACACATTGGGCTTGCTCGAAGCTGTACCAATTGTTTCATGACTCGTTTAAACAAATGAAGAAGCTTCAAACGCACCTCGATGCGTATCCAGTTGAAAGAGCGGGAGAAGACTTGAGATTAGCCGTGGCTCCGGGGGGAGACGAGGAGCTAGCAGTCGTAATCGAGTCTGGGCAGATGCTCGCTCCGGAGGAAAACTGTCCACCCTAGAATTTTGTTAGCTGTCATCTCATGAAATGAGCAACGCAGCTTACCGGCGAGAAGTAACCACACGTTCCTGCAACTTGATATTTGCAGGAAACAAACCCTATGGGACCATCGCTGGAGCTTAGGAGAGCGCCACCAGCATCGTCCGTCGCAACACATGTAGCCGACCTGAAGGAATGTATTAATGGAGGTGATGTGGATAAGGATAACGCTCTTACTCAGACGAGGAACTATCAGAGCTGGGGGCAGACGCGGCTGAGGCTGAGTCCGGACACACGCTTGAACCCGAGGAAAAACTTCCTTCCTAAAAACGCATCAGCGTCCGGGCGGTCAAAGCAAGCGAGGAGAGGGCGTACAGCCACAAAATAAGAGCATCTCCCAGCTTTCTGGTATCTGCAGTCCAAGAATTGACCGTTCGTCTGAAGTATCGACTCGATGAGGGCACCACCCGCGTCATCGCGAGTAGGACAGGTCGCAGATCTGCCAGTGCGGAGAGTGAGAAAAGTTGAAAGAGGATAGTAGCATCTACCAACCCAACTGGAGCTGCTAACACAGTTGCCGCGGCAGCGGAAAACACGAGAAACGTCTGCAGGTAGGAATGCATCGATTGTCGTCACAGAAGAAAGAGAAAAGGAGTAGAAAGAGAATGAGCAAAGCGATATGTGAGGGATCATTTATATAACGTGGAACCTGTGCATTTTTTCCGAGATTGCCGCCGGTCATCCCTCCGAATCGTATGAGGTCGTATGTGGAAGTTCGGGCGGAGTTTGTGTTATTTGTCAGAAACGTCGGTTCATTTTGAGTAAGGCCGACGTTCGGATCTCTCGGGGCGCTCGGGTGTGTACAGTGTTTCAGTGCCACAAAGCATCATTGCCATTTGACTGGATCGGCACTGCGGGTGCTGAACCTTCCAAGTCGATCCAGAAGGCCGTGCTTGTATACTTGACCGGGGGGCCTGAATTGGATCGTCAGTGTCGACGGGTAGCAAAAGAGATGGAGGAAGGTGATCATGATCTGCGCTGGTGGCGGTGAACTGTGATGGTTGATAGTGAGCACAGCATTGCCTAGCATAGCCGAGCATTGGACCTGGTTTGCGACTAGGAATGCCTGACAGGTCCTGTTTCAAGTGGTAGCTCCGAAACAGATGTCTCCCAGATTTTTTCCAGCAGCACACGGAGGCCGGAGTTTGTGGTAGAAAAATTTGAGAAATTTATAAAAAGGTGAGTGAGCTCACCTCGAGTTGAAAGAGACAAGAGCGAAGAGCATCACTAGACATAAACTGAGGCGAGAGCGGAACGCGGTTGAAACTTAACAAGGGATTCATAAAGTTGCCTGGAACTAGTTGTCAGTTCGCAATTGATTCGAACTTAGAGCTTGCAGTGGATCAACGGTTGTAAGCTAGACGAACTAAAATGAGCCATAGGGAGTGAATTGGCTGAAAGTATACAGTATATGAATATTTGCTGTGTGGTATGTACGACACGACTTCAAGAAACGAGGGGTTGTCCAAAAAAAGAAAAAGCATCAACATATCTATCGGAAGAAGTGAACGAGATTCGAGGACGGGACTTCGACTGCGATTGTTTCAACGCCAAGCTCAACAGCATCCCAGGAAAGATCAAACTGTTTGCACATGCGTCTGACCGTCTCTATCAATCAAGAAATGTAAACCACGATTTATTGCAATGGAGAACTGGAAGAACTCACCGTGATCGTCATCCGCCATGGCCTCTTCGAGTAACACTGTCCCATCCGATATCTTGCGACAGCGGAACGTGAAACCGTAGAGTCCCATCCAGAGAGCGTTCAAAGCTGGGTGTTTCTGCATGATGGCGTCTCTAAAGTTCACGTACTCGGGTGGGGCTTCAGAGTACTCGCATTCTGTCCTCCAGAATAGGGCGAGTTGCTTGAGCTGTGGGGGCAGCGATGAAGTTTTCGGAAGTGTTTCGAGAAACTTGGGAATCTAGTCGATAGTTGAGGACATCAAAATGCGAAATAGATAGGTGTGGTAATCACCTCCCAGTCATACTCGGTCTCCCAGTCGTATTCGTCGTTTAGCCCAGCGGCACCCTCCGCATCACAAATATCAACCCGCAGTCGCGTGAGAGCTGGGAAAAAACGGCAAAAATCATGCAAGACCGCGTTGTTGAGACTCCTGAACGAGATGCGCAATGACGTGATACTGTTGGGAGAACGGATTCCCCGCAACTTCGTTATGATTTCGTGTGGTTGGCAGTAGGAGATGGTGAGATGGGTGAGCGTAGGTAGAGGAAGGAATATATGCAGTGTCTCAGAGATGCCGGTGTATTCCTTGAGCAGGGGGAAGGACCCAGGAGCGGGCATGTGGCCTTCCTCCTCATAAACATGGTCTCGGTGGTCGCCGAGCATTGATAAGACCTGAAGGGCCGGGAACTTAGACAGAAGTCTGAAGTTGTGCGCCATTTTCGAGAGATCCAGCCTGACGACCAATTTCTGAGTGCACGGAAAAGAAGGGAGGAGGTTGAATTGGAGAAGGAGGCCAGGGTGTAAGGGAATTATCAGTTCGCGAAGCTGATCAGGACGAAGAAGGGGGATCCAGATGTCGGCGTTGCCTCGGGAGAGGAACACACTGAATTCGAAAGTGGACAGATGTTGCAACTTCAGGGAAGAGATGTCTATGGTTCTCCCTGGGACCACCCTATAATCCACAAGACGCAGACTGCGTAAATTCGGCAGGAGGCATAAATTCGACACTCCGGTTTGGGTAAAATAGATTTCCGAAGCGCAGACAGCCTGGAGGCCGAGAAGTGGGGGATTTTCTCGAAAAATGCTTCCAATAAGACGAATGGCTGGGATGTAATGGAAAATTTTGCCGAAGACCGAGGCCAGGGAGTGACATTGCATGTGCGAACGAATGGCGCTATCTCGGCGGAGGCCCAGAAATCGAGGCGCTTTATAGCACGCCGGAGTGTCGCCCCTTTAGGAAGGACAACCTTATCGTCCTGGAGGCCGTTCGAGGATAAGGAATATGGATGGAAATCGAAGGTGGCAAAAATGTGGGGACGCGATATGCTGCAGAAAAAGCGGTCAGTCTGCGAAATCTGTAGAAGCGCATCTTTCGATAGATGAGTGAAGGCTTCGCTCCATAGCTCGGATGGAACTCGATCTCGCAAGCTCATCGGTAACAGCGAAGAAAAAAGAAAAGAAGGAAGGAAGGAAGGAAGGACACCGTATTTGTCTCTGTATTGGCTTGTGAAGGCAAGTTGTCTGTGGCGATGCACCTACAGCTCAAGATTAAAATTTGTCAGCAGGTGGTCACTTTCCGCCCTCGTAGTCGTGACTAAGCATCTCCTTATTTAGAAGGAGCATCCACGTGCAGTTCGGCAGCCTTTCGGCCCATCATTCTCCGAGATCCTCGCCTTTCTTCCTCTCCCACCACCATCCCCACCTCGCGCCCCTAGTCCTCCTTCTGCTCATCAGCACTTTGGGTCTCTGCCACTACCCCTCCGCTCCTGTGACGCCATCTGACAAGCTCGCAGGCAAGATGACGACGTTATACAAGCTTTGGGGTGTACAATGCCACCCACCTCGGCGCGCCTTCCGACACGTTTTGGGCGCGATGAACATGCGGAAAGGGGCACGGCGAGATCTCAGTTTTCCGCCCCCGTACTTCCTTTTAAGGCAACACCCCTTTGGGCACGGCAGCGCGGCAGTCATTTTCTTTCAAACCCCGCAATGCTGCTCAAAGCGAAGCCTGAAGGCAAGGTACTGCAAATATCAGAGGGTTTTGGAAGGTGGCAAAGACATCAAATGCATAATATTTCACTCAAAAAAGGTCTCTAATTACAAGATGCACGTATCCATATCCAGACTGGGGCAATCCGAGCGGGTATGAATAATGGTCATGAACGGTACCACCGCGGGTCGCAATCTTGTCCCCTTGCGACAGCGAGCAACGAGGAGAGCACGTACTGAGGGCTTTGCCGAAGTACCGTGCTCGGGCGCCATATTGATGCCGGGACAATTCTGAATGGTAGAGGAGCATACCTGACCGGATGCAGACCGGCTGGAGGGGAGACGGGCTCCAGCGCGTCGATCGACGGGCACGCCGTGCCAGTCTTTGACTTTCCGCCCTCGTAGTCGTGACTAAGCATCTCCTTATTTAGAGGGAGCATCCACGTGCAGTTCAGCAGCCTTTCGGCCCATCATTCTCCGAGATCCTCGCCTTTCTTCCTCTCCCACCACCATCCCCACCTCGCACCCCTAGTCCTCCTTCTGCTCATCAGCACTTTGGGTCTCTGCCGCTACCCCTCCGCTCCTGTGACGCCATCTGACAAGCTCGCAGGCAAGATGACGACGTTATACAAGCTTTGGGGTGTACAATGCCACCCGCCTCGGCTCGCCTTCTGACACATTTTGGGCATGACGAACATGCGGAAAGGGGCACGGCGTGCCCGTCGATCGACGCGCTGGAGCCCGTCTCCCCTTCAGCCGGTCTGCATCCGGTCAGGTACGCTCCTCTACCATTCAGAATTGTCCCGGCATCAATATGGCGCCCGAGCACGGTACTTCGGCAAAGCCCTCAGTACGTGCTCTCCTCGTTGCTCGCTGTCGCAAGGGGACAAGATTGCGACCCGTGGTGGTACCGTTCATGACCATTATTCATACCCGCTCGGATTGCCCCAGTCTGGATATGGATACGTGCATCTTGTAATTAGAGACCTTTTTTGAGTGAAATATTATGCATTTGATGTCTTTGCCACCTTCCAAAACCCTCTGATATTTGCAATACCTTGCCTTCAGGCTTCGCTTTGAGCAGCATTGCGGGGTTTGAAAGAAAATGACTGCCGCGCTGCCGTGCCCAAAGGGGTGTTGCCTTAAAAGGAAGTACGGGGGCGGAAAACTGAGATCTGTGGTCAGTAATCATTTTTTTCTTTTTTCTTTTTTCTTTGTTTCCCACGGGGGATGGGGGGCGGGGGGGGTCTGGCTTTCTCAAAACGACCCCAAAGATGCATTCGATGCAGAAAAATTCGGAAGAATATATTCATATTTGCCATCAAAAGTTGCGTATCTTTTCAACCGAGACTCGGGTGGGCCTGGGACCTTGAAATATCGATTTCTCACCCCATATATGTCTTTAATCGACCTGATAGCCGAAATTTGAATCCCGAGTCCCCCTTGCCTACACAGGCTGAGGCTACACTCGAAAAAAGTTGAACAAAGTTTCAAAACTTGGGTTTTTGATTAATTTATTCGTCGAACGAGAGAAATCCTCCAAAAGTTCACCACGCTTACAAAGATAGTTCCCAGGAAGCCCAAATCGCCAATTTTTTCCAAGCTTTCAGCGATGAAGTTTATTAGTTCAGGACTCAGGCGAAATGCTAAACACTTCAATGCTTCAACAAGCTGTTGAGACAGACGGTGGAGCGGCCGAAATCTTTGGAAGTGTACCATAGCGGTCGAACCAGTAGGACGGGTAAACTTGAAGGGCAGATCTTCATCAACATGTTCTGGTCAAATAAAAACACCAGGCTAGGTAGTACTGTATCTTAACGAACATCAGAGACACAATTGCTTTGGCTACCATCTAAAAAGCCCGAAAACTGGCTCACTAGACGAAGGTAAACCCGAACTCAACAATATCGCCTCCCACATGGACCACGGCTTCGATTACAAACTCATCCGCCGTCTCTGCCAATTTCTGCAGTTTTCTAACCTTCGCATCACGATTTTTGTCAACGGCGATGAGGATGAATAAGATATGTGGGAGGTAAGGAATTTTCACACATCTGTTTTTGTTGTCAATTTCTTTCCACGTTCGCGAGCTTATCGAGGCGCTCACCAAGAAGTCGCCTCTCCCAGTCAATATCCGGAAACTTGCAGGAATTCCGAGATGACCGTGGCCATAGGAAGGGTGGACCCGGCCTAGCAGATCTAGATTACCTAGGAGTATTTGGTGTTACATTTATGCCATCGAAGCGATGTGGATGGACGTCGACAATCAGCTCTTTCAGCGCAGAGGAGACGCTGGAGTACAGCTGTAAGTATTTGTAGACATTGTCTGTCTCGGAACTCTCTGGCTTCCCTTTGCTGATTGGGATTCTAGCCAAAGGGATTCGCCAAACCACTCTGACTCCTTTGGCATCAAACTTACATAAAACCTCGTCTACCAGTCCGCACCGACTGGCTGCTGCCTCGGTCGTTCTGGCTCCAGACTGAGCATGTTGTTATTCTCAGTACCTATGCATATTTATTCCTTCTTAAATCGACCGCGAGCTATTTTCTTCCGTAGAGTGCAGGTTTTCCTGTAAATGAGAAATGTCACACGCCATTTCTATTGTCATATACGGTTCTCCTGGGCATCTAGCATGACGTCTACAGTTTCGAGATGGTCACCGGCCATTCAACACCATAATTGCCTGTGGTATCCCCACAGATCTCCGCTGGAGGACAAACGACAGGCGATCGCGTCCGTTAGTCAGCCTGCTCAGAAGCGGGTTTAAATGTAAGATTCGGTACCTCGAATCGTGGCAAGGGACTGAATAATTGGCGTCTAGATTTTTATCAACAAGTGACTCGGGGAGCTCTTTTCTTAAACTCGAGCGACCGACAGCTTGGTCGTGTTTGCTCTCCAACAGTGGCGCGATTGAGCACGTGCCGAGCATCCTCTCTTTCTCTCCTTGAAGTTCTTAAAGTTCTCCCGACTTTCTCGCAGGCACGCTCTATCGTGAAGCCGACCATTTGGAGCACAAGACTGGACTATTTTGCTCCTAACGCGACAAACTCCGAAGGTATCGGCTTAAGATAGTTATCACTGCCAGTGTGTCGACGTCGTTCTCAAGTCGGTCCATCCTGTGCTACGGCTGCTGTCTTTCATGGCGTCGAAGATGGACCGTGTAACTGTACTCGGATCGGAATCCGAGGCACATGCTCCATGGTCATCAGCAGTCAACCTGCTTCAGGGCTCTGAAAAGCGGCCTCCGTCGCCAGGTTAAACGGTCCGCGTACGCTACTCTCATCAGCTCTCTCATCTGTGTGTATAGCTCTGATACTTTCATTTAATTCCCTACATCCTATTTTGCCCACACCGGCTTCACACAGACCTGGGGCCGTCATCTGTCAGGATTGTGATGTTCTTGACGCTCATCCTTATAGGGCCCACAATCATCCACGGACTATTCTTGTGGGCTTGATCTCGAGGTCCCCGATATCAGCGTCAAGTTCCCGTGCGTTCCATATTGACGGAAGGGACCCATATCATGATTTTACGGAGTTACAAAGGCTGTTGAGCCCACGGCTCATGACTCTTCCATCCCCCTTTCTCACCAGCCGCCGCCCTAACCATGCTCGGGGCGGATGGGTTTGCCCTCATCCTTGCACTGCTCTTGCCCGCCGTTAAGGCCCAGACGACACACACAGTGAGTACCCTCCCCCCGACCAACGTGTCTGTCTGAATCGGTCCACGAGGTATTTGTGGGAGTGGAGGGCAGTTTCTTTACACCACCGACGATCTCTGCGGGGCTTAACGACACGATATCTTTTGTGTTCGGGGGCGACGTCCACACGGTTACGCAGAGTTCGTTCGACGCCCCGTGCGTCCGACTTGTGGATGGTTTCGATAGCGGATTTGCCGGAAGGGGGGCAGACTTCTCCAAGCCGCCACCTGTATGGAACCTGCGCATCACAAATGCCTCGGAACGTACGCCCCTCTGTGCCATATACGCTCCCTGTTCTTACGGATGCGAACTAGCGATATGGTTCTTCTGCCAAGCCAGTATGCCGACATCACACTGTGAGTCGGGGATGGTCGGGTGAGTTCTCTGTGCACCGTCGATCAGGGCACCGTAGGTTGAGTCATTTTAACCCCCAGCGCCATCAACCCGCCTTCCATTCCGATGTATGACCAGTTCCTATCCGCGGCGAAGTTAGTTACTAGCACTCCAAAAGTACGTACGAAAGTTTCCCCGCTCCATTCCATGCACCTTAAATATTCCACGTAGCCATCACCTTCGTTTCTTCCTTCTGGGCAAGGCGCTATTGCGACCAACCCCCAATGCCGAGCTCTATTTCGACATCCTCTACCCCTACCTCTATTCCTCCTACTCCTACTCCTACTTCTACTCCTACTCTTACCTCCGCCCCCACATCCTCCCCTGACGGGCTGCCGCCCCCGACGACCCACTCCTCTGGAATTAACCGCGGAGTAATCGCTGGAAGTGCGACCGCCGGAGGGGTGATCTTTCTAGTCCTCGTAGCCCTCGCCATCGTCCACTGTCGCCGTTGGAAGGCGTATCGCGCCCCTGCGACAGAAAGCCCGCGGAACATCAGCGAGCTCAAGTTCCACCGCGTCGATAAATCGCTAGATGGAACGGCGGCGTCCGCCGTAGGCACGACGACTACCTCTGGGTTCCCTACTATGGCCGATTCCACGACCCCCGCACGGCTGTACGGCGGCCCACAGAAGGCCGTCGCACCCTCGCCGCCCACGTCGCCTGCGCGCTCCGCCCTCCGACCGCTGCCACGCACGCCGTCGCAGAACCAGCTGCGCCAGGCCGGCGCACACGATGAGCAACAGCAACAGCAGCACGTCGACATCAACGCGCTGGCGATGGAGGTCGCTTCCGTGCTCCTGCACACCCCGCCGCGCCCAGGCTCCAGGCAGCACCTCAACGACCCACGGTACGAATCAGGCTCGAGTAACGAAACCAATGCGACTGCACCGCCGCACTACCGGCCGAGCTGAGCGAGGTGTGCGGGCGGACTTCTGTACATACTAACGTTTCGATAGTCTCTTGTGTATCTATTCTCACGGCTCTGCCCTATGCATGTACATACATACATTCATCGCTGGTATCAACATAAATTACAACACGCATCGAAATGTGCTACTGTGATCGTCGCCGGCTGCGATTAGATTGTAAGCGTTCAATGCGTCAGAGGAAATATCAACTGCAAGCGTACGCGGTGACAAAATGGCGCGCCGTCACTTGCGCGAATAAATCCGAAGACGCAACCGGCTGTGTTGCGATCGCGACGCTATCTTGTGAAAGAGACGCTCCGGTGCTCGTAGAAGAAGGGGGCACAAATATCCCGGACTGAGAGGCGTCCCCCGAGGAGAGTGCGCCGGTCCCCACATCCGTTGTGTCCGGCCCCTCCTTCTTCCGCTCGGTGGCGCCAACCGCCCCGCCGACGATCGCGGTAATGACCACAAGCATAATCAGTAGGCCGAACATCAGCTTGCGCCGCTGGGTCCAGAAAGGCTGCCACGGTCGAGGCGCGGGCTCAGGCTCCTTGACTTCATTCACCGCAAGATCGGACTGCGTCTTCGCGCGCCGATTTGGTGCCAGGAGGACAGAATCGTAGCCTTGCTAAGCGGCAAGCGGCGTGAGATGAATGATTGGCGCGCGGGGTGATTTACGAACCTGCAGCTGGGCTCGGGTCGCGGCGGGGGCCTGAGCAAGGAGGCGTCGGTCGTAATTGGCGTCGGGCACCGAGTTCATGTAAGATGGCGACAGCGAGCGGCTGGCAGCTGCGTGGGCGCAGGCAAGACGGCTTGACGCCCAGGCACAGATTCGAAGCTTCTCGTACTTTGGATGCTGTGCATAACTTCCCACGGTTTCGATCCGTGTTGACTCCGTGTGTATACATAGATCGGTCGTGGATTGGCCTGAGAATTAAAATAGTGGTGTTATTTCGAACCGCCCTCTCCACACTGAAGTCCCCCGTGTGCCCCACGACTCCCGCTCCCCGAGCTCCTCCCGTGGATGGATGCTCATCGGCTCTACAGCTTTCACCAAAGTTCGTGTTCTGTACAAATGTAGAAAATCACCAAGAGCCTCGGTGCCGCACGTTTGAGACTCGCCTTCGAGAACACATATTACGCTGGACGCGAGCACGAGCATCCTCGCTTCCGGATATGCGACGACGAAACCGGCGAAAAGTTTGTTTGGTGGAAGAAGAACCCTATGACGGACCACAGCGCAATATGCAGAACTCATGATGCACAACCACGATCTTCGTTGATCCCCCCTGCACAGCGCCATGACAGCGGTTCCGCAACCACATTGCAAAAGTTGCGGCTCAACTCTATCTTGTCCCTGCCCCACATACAGTTGAAGTAGAGGCGCTCAACGTCTCATCAGCCGCCCGCGCAATAATCACTGCTTGTCCAGCGTATTCGGACAGGGCGGACGGAGATCTGGCGAAGTTTGCAAGCCATCTCGCACGATATATTGAAACCTCGAATAACCGACTCGGCATGTCGTCCAAGCTCCACTATTGTGGTCTCTTCGCTCACCGATCTGCCTTGATCAAAGTGGCGACACTGCTTTGACGATGCGCGCGGATTTGAAAGCACGCATCTGATGCTGCCAGAGGGCATGTCCAGCTCCGACCCGTGTTCCGTCAATAAATATCCGCCCCATGTAAGTAATATTATGAAGAACGTATCATTCGCGAGCGCGAGCGCTACATTGTCCGGGATACGTATTATATCATTCACATCGTTCCATCCCCAACCTCTGTCGTAACGCGGTTTACTGACCTCCTTCGGCAGCCGGACAGATCCAGTCGGTCTCTAGCCTGGGAACATGGATGAATGCGACGCTGAATGCAGACTCGCGACGTCCGACATATCTCCTTCGTCGTGGCCCGCCATGGGTTCTTTGAGCAGCAGCGTAAGCTGGGCAGGAAATGTTACAGTCAGCGGCAGTAGAATATGATTATGCAGTTGACTTGCCTTCCTCGAAGTGAATTCTAATTGTACCAGCTCGCTGCAGGCGGGTCCGGTTTCCCGAAAGTTCAACCGTGAACTTGGACCGCTTGGAGTCAAAGATGAAATCGGGGAATGACGCGTGGTACCAGCAGATGAGGTCGTCCTTGGTGTATAGCACCGCATGGAGCTCGTGTACAACCAGCTGAACCGTCTCCTCTGTCGTCGCGTGGATTGTAGCAATATCGTGCAGTGGCGCGCTAATTTTATCGGAGAGGATGGAATGCAGAATTCCGAGGCGGGCGGCAAAATGGGCGTCTTCAAGATTACAGAAAGCTGTCCATAGAATCTGCTTGTAGAGCTCGTCGATTAGGAACACATTGCGGCTGTCGCTGGTCGACGATGGGTTGAGCAGCTTCTGAATCAGGTCAAGCTGCTCTGCTTTCGTCATTTTGGGACGAGGAGTGCTATACCGCACAGCGGTCGCAGCGTAGATGAAGAGCCCGTTGGAACGCTGGGCAAGCTTCTTGATCGCCGGTTCGTCCTTTAGAGCGGGGAGTTTGGCGTGGAGGAATGTAGTGATATCCTGATCCACATCGGCCATGTCCACTTCTTGCAATCGACAGACCACTTTCGGCGGAAGGGAGCCACAGAGGGCAACGATACCGGGATCTGGGCGGCTGGTGACAAGGAACTTCAAACCGAAAAGGTGGCCAGCATGAATCACCTGCAGAAGTTCTTGAAGAAAGATAGACCCTCCACCATCTATCTCGTCGAGCGCATCGATCACGACGAGAAGGGGCGGAACTCTGAACTGGCGTCTGCGCATGCACTCCTTCCACGGTTCGATCAGGAGCGCGTTCATCTGTTTATTGACTTCTTCGGGAGATTCGAATTGGTCGATGGCAATTAAAGCGCGGCGGAAGGAGCTGGAATGCCGGGCTAGTTGGTGCACGATGGAGGGAATGATATATTTGCGCGATCTCGTGTCTTCAAATTGTCCCGAGCAGAAGAAGTTGGCGGCCAACAGGTCGGAGTTTAGATCGTAGTGTTGTGAGATCGAGAATGCGATTGTGGATTTTCCGGACCCCGCATGGCCGGTCAACCAGAAAACGGGGGAACAATCCGGCGACGGATCCTCCACCCATTGTTTGATGTGGACCAATATTGAGACGCGCGTGTGAGGAGTGCATGCTTCGCGTGTGAGGAGGGTGCTATCGATATCAGCTCCGTATGTCGCGTGCTTCGAAAGTGGCCAGCTTTCCATTCGCATTGCCTGCGCGTGCGGATTCAAAATAAAAACTTACATGTGCGAAGAGAAAAGACGCACATTTAACTGTGCCCTCATATCTTCCGTGTTCCTTTCGATTGACATGATCACGTCGATCTGCAGTTTCGTTAAATAATTAGATACAGAGAAGCCGGGAGGCGTACCTGAAAGTCCTTCAGATACTGATCGATGCGAGTAACGACATCTATAATGGTCTTGACATCGTGATTGCTTTGGACAACCTTCTCCCAAGTTGGACGCTGCAGCAGCTCGTCAAGACTACCTGTTTCTCGCAGAAGAATTCTACACAAAGTTAATTAGGTCCCACCGTCTCAACCAAGACTGGATGCAGCCCACTGAATGAATTTGTAAACCCTCTCTTTCGCGTCATCGGATTGCGCTTTGATTAGGGCACTGTTGACGACGTCAAGCCGATGGGAGGTTTGTTCGAGCAGGTCCTTGACGGCGCTGTTGTTTCCCGAGACCGACTAATAATTTGGAAATTTAGACGGCGAGCCGCAGACGGAAAGAGAATTTCTAGGGGCGCACATTTGCCAGATCAATAAAAGCGTTGAGTGCCGCGATGGGGATTTTGAACGGGGTACCTTCTAGGCACGGTTCCACATTCTTCGCCAGAAGTTCAAAGCCTCGTTTGAGCATCCCTATGTACATCGGTATTTTGGATGGCGCCGCCGGGTCTTTGGACTGCGAGCCTGGTGAACAAATATTTCCGGGCGTCGCCAGAGCGGCGTCTTTCGGAAGCTCAGGAGCGTCTGCATCGGAGCTTAGACAGATGGAAGATAGAAAAACGGACGAATGGAGTACGTCTATGAACAGCAATAGAGGGATCGGCATTGGATCCATCCTGGTCGCCAGGAGTCTTTGTGGGAGGATCCTCATCGAGCGATTGAGGAGCTTGTGGTACTGGTGGAGATTCAATTTTAACCCAAGGGATCTCAGTGGCTGGGGGAGATAGCGTGGACGAGGAAGACATGGGAGGATCGGCAACAGGGCCGTCACGCCCTCCGCCGAGACAAGGGCATATGTGGCTGAGGAACCTGAGCATTCGGTCAGATTGCTTGCAGGGGTAGGAGTAGGAGAGAGAGGAAGGACTCAGGGCGAGGAGCTATAAGTTCGATGTCCATGAGAAAGCCATGCCTAAGCCGCGCGACGACACCGCCATTTGATCGAACCGCCTTGTCCTCGAATTAATTTTGACTGTGAACGTTGAGCACAGGAGAGAAATAGCAGAAGGCTCGAGTATTGGTACGTGCTTCAAGCGAGTAAAGGGGAAGCTGTACATCGCCGACAATGTTTTTTGAGATTTGCCCAGAGACGGAAATTCAAGACTTTATTCTTCAAATCGCATCTCGAATCACGGAGGAGCGGTATAGAGTAACCCCTAAGTTCCGGGATATCCAGTGGGTTCATCAATAATCCCATTGTGCTTTGGGAGGCAGAAGAACCTTGGAAGAACCACAAAAGAACCACGTGGCTTATTTACGTATGTTTTTCGCGATCGGACCGATCGGTAAGTTTCAACATGCCGCACGCCGAATCAACAGACGGTGGACCGGGAGACGCGTACAAATTCTAGCTGATGGATTTCAGGTCATAGCGAATTAAAGCTCTCCGTGAATGTATATATTATATTTATTACGAAAATAGCGTGATGATCCAATCTACTGAAAGCATGCCGCGAGCAGTATGCGGACTTATTCGATTCTAGCTACTTTCGATTATGGCCAGTAAGTTTAAATTAAAATCCGAATATGTACTATGTAGTTTCATAATAGTTGTCGGCTATAACAGAGGTGTCGACGAATAAGCCGGTAGCATAATCTAAAGAGTGTCTAATGATAAATAATCATCAAGATAAAAGCGGTCACTCACTGTCAATGACAACTGCCACCACTATGCCCCTCTATCGAACTGCGACTCAGATTCGGTTGAACAATATTATAACGTCCCTGGATGGTGTCTTGTCCACTGTAGAAGTTCTTGGCAAAAGTCTTCAAACACCGTTCTTGGAACCCATTTCGAACACAATACGATCTCTGTTGATTTCTGTCCAGGTAAGTATTACTGGTAGTGCATCCAATGAGACTCACAGTTTGGACAGACAATCAGGAAAAACAAGGATGATTGTACACAAATGTTGGAGCAAATCCACGAGCTCCTCTATGCAATCATCTCGCTTCATACCAATTCAGAGACTGGCGCGAAACTATCACCAGACATGTTCGATGGTCTGGGGAAATTCACTGAGTAATTTCTGCCTCATACCCACTGGCAATATGGCTGATACTGTCAAAGAACCCTCCATAAAATCCATACTTTTGTAGAAGCCCAGCATGAACAAAGCAGAATCAAGCAGTTCTTCCGTCAAGGTGAAATGAACACGTTGCTGAAAAGCTGCCATCTGGGACTTGAACAAGCACTCGACATGTTCAAGGTACAGTACTGGTGCTACCGGCATCAAATTATCAGTACTAGCAAACCTACAGATTCAGGGTTTTCGTTTGTTGAGTGAGGTGACAGACTTGGAACAATATGCCCAGAAGACCCATCAAGAAGTCCTGGAATTGGTCTCAGCCATATCAGATTGGAGTGACGGTGTTTCCTCTGTGTGTATTGCTTTATGACACTTTTTGAACTCGCTGATCTGATTTTCATTCACATTGTACAGCAGCTCAGCTGTGTCTCTTTCAGTTCCACCAATAGGTATGTGCCAGCATCAATTGTTTCTGTCAGCCCATCACAATTATCCAGCTCTGACTCACTTTCCTTGTTGCCATCTGAGCCAAAGATCTTCCATGGTCGGGAACCTGAAGTATCAGCCATCATTCAAACTTTCAGCCAGGGGATACCCAGGATAGCAATTTTGGGGGCAGGGGGAATGGGGAAAACAACCTTGGCACGAGTTGTTCTCCATCACCCCGAAATTATGGCCAAATATGACCAGCATCGTCTCTTCACTGCATGTGATGTTGCATCAACAAGTGGTGAACTTGCTGCCCTCATTGGAACCCATATAGGCCTGAAGCAAGGGAAAGATCTCACCCACCCAGCTATTCGATATTTCTCCAGCCACCCTCCTTTCTTGTTGATTTGGACAATCTGGAGACCATATGGGAGCCTAGAGAAACCCGCAAGGACTTGGAACAGTTCTTGTCCTTGCTCACAGATGTAGATCATCTGGCATTGATTGTAAGCATGGAACTTAATTTGAGTCTTGTACTAAAACTTGGTTTAGATCACAATGCATGGAGCTGAAAGGCCAGCCAATGTCCGATGGACTCGGCCATTTCTGGAACCATTAAAACCCCTGAGGCAGGAGGCTGCCCGAAAAACATTCATTGACATTGTGGATGAAGGTCACACTGGTGGAAGATTTCAAGTTTTTGAGTGAAAAAATTGGTGAAAAATGTTTTGAGTTCTACAGGAGTTTTTTGCCAAAAATGTAGGTAAAAAACTTGAATCATTTTCAAAAGTTTTCCAACTTTAGGTGAAATTTTCGAAATAAAATGGAAAACTGCTGAAAAACTCTTGAGTTTTTCACCTACATTTTTGGCAAAAAACTTGTGTAAAACCCAAACTAATTTTCACCAATTTTTTCACTCAAAAACTCGAAATCTTCCACCAGTGTCATGCTACTGAAGACATTGATAAAGCTCTGCTCCTGGCTGATAACATGCCTCTGGCAATTGATCTCATCGCACATTTGGTGGATTATGAGGGCTTCTCCAGTGTCTTGAACCGGTGGGAGACTGAGAGGACCTCACTCCTCTCTGAAGGCCATGATAAAAGATCAAATCTAGATCTATCAATTTCGCTTTCCCTTGAAAGCCCTCGGCTGGATTCAGTGCCCCACTCGCGCGATCTCCTGAGCCTTCTCTCCATGCTCCCTGATGGGCTTTCAGATATAGAGCTCCTTCAAGCCCGCCTTCCCATTGATAATATTCTAGCCTGCAAAGCCACTCTCCTTAGCACTTCTCTGGCCAATACTGATGATCGCCGACGCCTCAAGGCATTGGTACCAATTCGGGAATATGTCGGCAAAATTTCCCCTCCTACAGTGCACCTTGTTCAACCTCTCCAAAATCATTTTCAACAGTCATTGAGAATTTATGATGCATATGGTGCCACTGTGTCAAGTGCTTGAATAGTGGCTCAAATTACATCAAACTTTGCAAACATTCAGAATCTCCTGGTATCAGGGTTAAAGAAAGACAACCCTGATCTGCATAATAATATCTACTATGCTTGCATTTTCCACCAATTCACTTTGATAGCTGGACATCAGATCCCATTACTCAGCCAGATTGCAAATGCTCTTCCTGACCCGCGGGACCCCAGGCTAGAGGTTCAATTTTTGGTGCAGCGTTTAGCAGAGATGCCCCACTCCAAGTTTCCAGATGCTCCCACCTTAGTGGCTCGGGCTTTGGAATATTTTCCAGGCTTTGATGATCCAGATCTTAAATGTGAGTGGTTCATCATTACTGTTTCTTCCAATACTCAAAAATACCCATTAGGCAAATTCTTTAACAATGTAGCAAGGTATCATGGCAGCAATAGTGATCTTGCTCAAGCCACACATTTTGCTCAAACTGGACTAACACTCTCAATTTTTGCTGGGAACACTAGAAGACAGACTGATTCATTGGCTATGTTGGCAGCCATGAAGTGGCAGGCTGGTGAGTATTCTGCAGGGCAGAAACATGCATGTGAATCACAGAGGCTGGCAAATATTTCTGCATGTATGTACCGAGAAGCCTGGGCCCTGAGAATTGAATCCATGTGCTGGTGAGCCCTTGGTAGCTATCAAAATAGTGTCCCCCTACTTGCCAGGGCGCAGGCGCTCCTTGGTCTTTGTGGCATGTCTGGTAGTACACTTGATTATTCTCTCATTACCTCTCAGGCAGAGGCCCCCCGAGTCAAATCAGAATATGTGGAAGCTCGGACCCTCTATGAACAGATCATTCGCGATGTATATCCTGAGCAAGATCCATACCAGCATGCCTGGGCCTTGAGCAACAGTACAGAAATTGATGTTCTAACTCGTACATCACAACATCAAGACATACAAACCAACCTTAATATAGCAAAATCCATATTCAATTCAATGAAGATGTCAGTGCTAGGGTGTGACCCTGTTCAAACTGCTATATATCTGCAAACAGGAGATTTGCTGGCAGCACAGACACTTCTCCAAAAATGTCTCGGATGTGCTTGGGGCCACAATGTAGCAGCTACAATCTCATGCCTACAATGGCTTGGTGATGTCAGTCGCTGGGGCACAACAAATCACACCTCATCTACTTGGACAATGACACTCTTGGCCTACAGCCTTAAGCTCAAACAGAAGCTACAAATCCATACAGCTCTCCAATTCCTCGGAGATGTGTTCCTAGCAAAACTGGATTATGATACAGCTATTAGCCTTTTCACTGTTGCCTTGGAAGGGTTCACACAGATGGATGTTCACTCTAGCAGAGCAGAGTGCATGATATGCCTTGGAGATATTGCAAAAATGCATGGGGAGTTACAGAAAGGAGTAGAACTTTGGAAGACAGCAAGATCATTGTTTGAACGGTCATCACAGCCAAAACAAGTTGCTCATATTGATGCAAGACTTACTGGAATCGGTGACCTATCAGCAGATAATTTTGGTGTCTTGGCCCATCTCTCAAGCCTACATGCACCCAGTGGATGCATGGAAGAACTGAATGCTGGGCCATCAGCTACTGCTTGGTCCAAGATCAATGATATGGAGGATCTAGCCCTGGAGGATGACACAAACATTGTCCTGGTCCCAGCCTGATTGTGCCTGACATGGAATATATGATAGTGATGGGTTTATACACGGCATCGTCCATCATCTAAATCTGAACACTCTTTTCCCGAGACATTTAATTTGTTAGAAGTAATGGTGTTAATCACTTCCGATGTTTGAATGTATGTATGAAAGAGAAGTAACTAGAGCAGAGGACTTGAATGAATACTGGTGTCCGAGCCATGTGCATGAAGGACAAGAGGATTGTAAGTAGGTTGAACAGCGGAAATATGTATCATTGTTGTTGGAAATTTGACTTTGCACTACATCTAACATCTGGTGTGGCATCACTGCCCAATCTACCTTTACATGTCTGTAGTAAGCCGTAGTCAGTAAGAGACTCACCTGTGAACACGGAGACCTTCCGCCGTCCTCTCATGTTCCCTCCTCCTTGAGTTCCTCTATTTGTGTGCTTCACTCCTAAAGGACTCAAAGCCTCACATTACATTCTTAAACGAGTCACGTCACCTTGTAGCCATATAAATTTATGTACCAGTGTAGTAGACTCATCACCAGTCTGCCTACAAACGGCAACAATGTGGCGAGCACGTTGCCATAGGCAGACTGGTACAATTTGGAAGTGCCAATTGAGTTTGAAATTCTAGAGGGGTGCCGAAGACTTGCCGATCACCGGTTCCCGGTCCCTCGGACCGGAAAGTCACTTTCTCGATTAAATTCGGGGCCACGCTACGGCACCCCAGGGTGCCGTAAAATAAAATTTTGAGGAGACAAAAAGCAAGAAATTGTTATGAGATCCAACTCCTTAGCTTTGACCAAAATGAAATATGAAGATTTGAGCCCAGGGCGTGGTACACAAAAAGATTTAAACTCCGCGCCCGCTCTAATCAACTTTTCCGAATTGTACCAGTCTGCCTATGGCAACGTGCTTGCCACATTGTTGTTATTCATAGGCAGACTGGTAACGAGTCTACCAGTGTAGTATGGTTATCGATGTCTGGAAGTGCACCGAGTCATACTCGCTAGACAGTGGAATGGCATTATCGAGCCAGCAATGATGAGGCCCTGGGCCCACAACACTTTTCCTTTGCCCGAAAGTTCGGTAGAACAATACAGACGGCACGAAAAATATTGTGGTCAACACGAACAGGGTAAGTACACCATTTTACTGAGCCCGAGGAGAAGGTGTCGGACTTGTAGAGGCATTGACCTTTGGTTGTGTGGGCAATGGAACAATCATGGATCAGGAATGTAGATTGATCATTATAGAACTAACCTTAACTTTACATGAATCATGCACCGTGTCATTGCGAAGTTCCGCAGTGTGGTCTAAGCACAACTTCTTCAGTTTTTTGAGCTGATGATTCTTTCATGTTCTCATTCCCCTATAATTTGTCTACAAAAGAAAGTCGTGCGTGGTAGTCAGTTCTGGCATTGGTCTATTGCGTACTTCTACATATTGTTCCGCTGTAATGGCAGCAAACTGCATGGTCCCTAGGATCAAGGAGCGGGGGAAAATTCCAAAATGCGGATTATAAAGCCTCGAGCACTTTTTGTTCAGAGTGGTGGTTGAGCCAAGGAAATATTTAGCGGAAAGCAGTTGGGCAACGAATGACCCGGCGGCTGTTGCCGAGAGTGGCAGTACAGCTGACTAATCGGTTTAGCGCGCGCGGAGCTAGGGCGGCGAGACGACGTAAAGTTTGGTAAAAGTATAACGCCCCGATCGATCGTGTCGATTGAAGAGACTTGTATAATACAATACAGAGAGAGGTAAATTACGGCCCTGAGGGCAAAAAACGAGCTGGATGCTCGCCACCAAAGTAGATGTCGTTTGGGAATTTCCCTTTTTCGTACCGAGCATATGCATCTGGAGGGAAGGGCTCGTATAGGTGCTGTCAGGACTGCTGCGGTCCAATTGGTACAGCAGGGTGACTGAGAGGGCCAGCGGCAAACTTCGGCATTTGAAATGATGGAAAGTAGGAGTCGGGTGGTGAGTCGGACTGGAACCCTTATTGACGGGCTTTCCGGATGCGCTGAGGATGGCGGCTCCCTTCCGCGGCAGCCGGTTCGCTGCCCGATACACGGGACCTCTTAAGCGTTCTGCCATCCTATTGTAATTGCTTAGGCCCAGGATAGACAGCGTCGTGGGCAATGTACCTCGTCGTCATCTCGTCCTCGTTTCCCAACGCTAGCTGCCTCATTCAAAGCGTCCGTTCTAGTCTTCAAGACGTTATTAGAATTAGCCGAGACTCATCCCCGCATGTCAAATAACACACCATGGCCTTGGTTTTCTTGCTGGGCTTCGGAGGCGGCGCCCGATTGCCTTTCTGTGGGAACCATCAGCGCGCTACAAGAGATAAAAGGGGGAGCGAGCCGTTGCAGAGTTGTTCTTGCCTGGCTCCTTCCACGAAACATGAGTGCTGCATCGTTGGAGGGATCGGAAATGCGCACTATGGGATTCCCTTCGTCTTCAAGGGGCGACGCTAGATTGTCGTTCTGTGGGAACATCGGTGCTAGGCACTCGCAAGGAAGGAGAATGCGCACATCGGGGGCGCCTTCGCTACCTTCGTCTCCGCGGGGCGGCGCTCGATTGCCGGTCTGAGGGACCGATCAGTGCTGCGCATGCGAAAGGCAGGGGAATGCGCACTGTGACGGCTTCATCGCCAGCTTCATCATCGGGGAGCGCCGGTGTATTGCCCTTCTTCAAATAGAACGATCAGCTTTAGGCATTGTTGCCAAAGGGAGATACGCGCCTCTGTCTTCTTGTTCCTCTTGGCCTTCTTCTGGCGCTCTATTACGGACTTGGATTGACTCCCCTGGCAGATCAAGATTCCAGTTTGCTTACTAGACGGCTCGGCGAAGGTTCCTTGGTTAAAATTTGTAATGCTTTTGAAAGTCCCCCCGACGAATGAAAAGTGATGGGCGTTAGAGAAGAAAGCGCCCGCGGATCTGCGAGTGATGTGAGATCCCCGGCTTGGAACAAGCTGGATGAAGCACAGACTGATCATGTGAAGGGTAAGGGCCTGCCTCGGAGGATTCGTGCGTCGTGTCGGCCATTGGTGATGAGGGTAGCAAAGAGAGATGTATATGCGCTCAAATGCCACCAGGACCCACACTGCCAGTGTTCTAAATTAAGCTTCCCAAATTACCGGTTTATCGGCTCAGTGTGCAAATGGTGTGCCAGTCGGAACAGTGAGTTCCCTTGCTTTCTTGCTGCGTCGGAGCTCAGGCTCAAATTTCAAGCCTTTCACGTCGTTATCAGAGTCTGGAATGGACGCCGGAATCCCAGGACTCTGTTGAGGCTTGCTCGAGTACTCAAGCCTCAGGAGGCGGACATTGGACTTTACTTTGATGATTTTTTGAGGTTTTCAAGCGAGTAGGAGGTTCGTTGCTAATCCATTTCGCTCACCTAGGGCATTTCGGGCATGTTTAATAATATGAGCACTCAGATATTAGAAAGCCGACTTGAGGACAACGGCAAGGGCAAACAGGAGTAATGCAATCCACTGAATATTCGCCACCAACATTGTCGAAGTGAGGACTGCGAGTAGGGCAAGTCAGGCACACGTGGGGGCGAATGTACCTCAGGAGACGCACCTCGAAGTTGCAAATGACGGAATGTATGTGAGGAAAGTTCATCGGGAACGGATTGATCTGCTTCGGTATCACTGTCCACCGCTCAATACCAAAAATTAGTATGATCCACTTCAGGCTTTAGAGCGACTCACTGTCGGCAAAATAAGGTTCATCAGACAACTGAAACAGTCGGAGCCCTAGGTGTCTGGCAACGTCCTGGCTGTAAGGATCAAACCCCTTCACTTCATGAAATTCACGGAGCCCAGCATAGGTATTAGCATCCCATAACCATAGACGGGCCGTCATTTTCAACTCCATAGACGGAAATCCAAAATTTTGAGCGTCCTCGAGTCGCTCATCTCCTGATGGATCAAGGGACCAGTAACCTGGGCATTCGGGATACCGAAAGCGACTGGGGTCCTCCGAGCGAAAGCTTGCGAGAGGGCATAGAAAAAGATATGCCGAGGGGAGAGTATCAATTGGTCCAGAAAGTTTGAGCTCGTAGCTCACGCAGTCTACCCAGGCTGATGAACTGTCAGCAAGATTGTCAATAGATAGCGGCACTTGGCACACCATAATCCTCGAAGTTGGATGTTATGTCCGAACACTTGAATATGTGATTAGCCTGGCTGAGCCAATCCTCGGATAGGAAGCAATATATTGAGAGGTTGTATGTAGCATCAACTTCGGCCGAAGTTATGCTTCAATTTGCAAAGATATTGAGAAATATGCATTATGGGGAAACGGAAAGAGAACAAACACACCGAGTCCAACCATTTGCTAGCCTTAGTCCAGCTCTGATATCATTCCAACCAAAGTGGGACACTGGACAATCGGGATGAGATGCAATTTCCATTGAGCTTTCGAAACCAAGCCCCAAGAGGCGGTTGACTGTCCCCAGTTTCACTGTCGACTGTGTGGAAATTGATATGGAGCGGCACTCCGAGAGATAAAAGCAACAAAGGCGATGATAACCCGAAAGTGACATGGAGACAATGATTTTTGTGTCTTGGTTTGGTTCAAGAAGAGACTTCGGAGGGAACAAGGCAGATATTTCCTGTTCGGCAAGGATCCCCACAGAAAAGTCGTCGGGACTCAAGTCAACGCAGAGACTACCAGTTGACGGCCGTATCCAAAGCGTACAATCTTCGGGGTCCTGCAGGAAATAATAATGCACGTCACAATGGCTAAGAGGGGCGACTTACCGGCGATTTTCCAGACACCGAACGTAAATACTGTGCTACATCCTACAATCAAGAAGTCAGGCTCATCGAGAATATTTCAAAAGTCGTTGTCCTTACGTTGAATTGGGAGTCCTTCAAATAAATCAGCGAAGAGGGTGATTAGAAGTGGCGTCGCTCATACCAAGAAATGCAAAAAGTAGATAGTACTAATAGGTGAAAGACTGTACTTCTCTTCCAGCATTTGTTGAGCATGCACCAGCTCTACTATCATCAGTGACCTTATGTCGCTCCGAAGAGATGCTGACCGTCATGGAAAATTGCAGCCCACAGGCTTGAGGCTCTTGCTGTTCCAAAGAGTTGAATAATGCTCGGATGCCTGCAGCCAACTTGTCAAACACATGAGGCAGGACGTGTTGGCATTGTCGCTCACCGGAAGCTTGAATGTCGTGAAATGGCCTCGCGCCAGTTCTAGTAAGAGGACTGAATTTCAGTGGAAATTTAACGAAGGAAATATTAAACACCCCTCTTCCGCGTTGGCGCCCTCATAAATGGCCACGGTCATCTGGGATTTACTCCCGTGAATACGGGCAGAGTATATCCGTCGGACGGGACCCCGCCCCTGGCGGGAATGAACCGCACCCGTTCCAGAGTCCAATCATATTTGGCGACGCAGATCGAGGTCTCCAATTGGGAGCATTCGGAAGTCTAGTGTCACCATGCGTAAGTGCGGGTCCGGGGAAATGCTCAGTTTCTTCACCAGCGGGCTCGACGGGTGCCGCATGGTAAATATTCGTGTCGCTCTTGAATGCTCCCCCAGCGACCACAAAATTCTGTGCGTTAGGGAAAAAAGCGCCCGTGCATCTACGCTATCAGATACCCGGCTCGTAACCAAAGTGAGTGAAGTACGAACAGGTCACGGGAAGGTCCTGCGTCACGAAGTGTTGTTTCCGAGTCCGCGATGGACTCATCCTTTTGATGAGTGGTGTCGGCCATCGGTCGTGAGGGTAGGAAGGAGGCCCGATGACACATCGATCAATATGCCATGTTGGCCCGGGTGTTTACATTTATTTAGGCTCGAATCCAGCCTGTCTACCCGAAAGTAAACTGTCGGTAGGCAGGCTGAGTTTAAATTTGAGTTTAAATTAAAGCGTCGAGCGAGTTACCATATAAGGTTATTCCGGACCGCATGTCCGAGCGTGCACAAACAAAGACAAAACTTGCCCGACAGCTTCCACTGGACTCAATATTTGGGATCTTGCTGTCGGGTTAACACAGTTAGATTCAGACTCAAAATCTGAGTGTCTTTGCCTCAGAGACCTAAGGATTTTGAGGCGTGGTTGTGGAAACCCGTGAGTAACCTTATTTGGCAAGCCGCTTGATCCATCAATTTAAACTCAGATCGCCCAGTCTGTCTATCGACAGTTCCATAGACAGGCGGTCACCGGTCTAACATTTATTTAAGAGCTGTTATGATCGTTGGGCTCGCTTGGAGAAATCCATAGAGCTTTCAGATAGAGCTCTCTGTAAACCACTGAATTTTTGGACAGGATATCGCCCACACCCAGAATTCGGCGATTGAATAATGGTTCAGTATTACTGAGGCTCCGAGATCAGGATTCACTCAATAAATAATATGCTGAGCGGCATAAATGTTTTGCACCATTTATGGATGGAAGACACTGCGGGACAGGCACGAAAGATACTCGAAAGTCTCCACAGCCTTCATGCGCCGCAAGGTCGGGGTTTCGGCTCAGTTCACTTCCCCACATCAACTCGATCGATCCATATACCACCATGGTACAACTGTACTATGCGCTGCACCATGAAAAAGTGTATTCTCAGCACCCAATTCTGTCGATGAATATATTTGAAAAGCTGCAACAGCTACGTTGGCTTCGAGAAATCCACCGAGAACTCAGAGCTACCTGTTCCAGAATTTCATTGCTCGGTGAGACTACTGATTGAGACACTTAAAATGCATGTCTCTGCGAACCATAGAACCATCCATCCCACCTCTAATTGATTATCTCCCAATGTTGCACCATACAAGGGTGTGGGAGGTGTGTTGATAAACTTTCTCATAGTGAGCTCGGTTCAAAGGTCCTTCAATCTGAACCGGGCACCGGCGCGAAGTTCATGACTTCCGCGCCTTGGACATATCGTCGACTCGGAGGAAATATAGAACACAACAAGGCTACCGTCGGGCATCTCGGCGATGTTCGCCTCTACGCTTCCCGGACCCGAATTCTTCAGTCATGTCCTATTCAACTAGTAAATTTGATGCATCTCCCCAGACTATGCCTCCCATAAATAGCCCACATGTCGTCGCGATTGGGACTCTTGACTAAACAAGCCCGCCACAGTGTGGAACACAACAAAAAATTATTTAGGCTGCATGTCGGGAATCTCGTGGATGTTCACGTTTCCGCTTCCCTGCTTTCTTCAATCTCTTCTGCCATATATTACTTAACTAGTGAATTTAGCGCATTCCCAATGTCCCACGCTAAGTCAGATGTTTACACATACCTCAGGCGAGGTACACTAGATAAGTTGCGCTTGGGTCGCGCACAAGCCATCGAGCCATCAGATGGTTTTTGAGGATTGAGGTGATGAATAGTATCATCAACTTCGGCGGAAGTTACGATTCGGGTTGTAAAGATACGGTACTGCAGGGAAAGGGGAACAGAACAAACACGCCGAGTCCACCCGTTCACTAGCCTCAATCCAGGTTGGGGAGCATGGTAGCAGATAGTTCTACCATCATGCCCAATTAAACTTGCGAAGCGGGCAATGAGGAATAAATGCGACTTCCATTGAGGATTCATTGTCAGGCCCCGGCAGGCGGGTGACTGCGCCCAGCGTCACGGAGGAATGTGTTGGAATTGAAAAACTGCGTTTCAGCGAAAGACGAGCGAAACAAGTGTAGTGATAATCGGAAAGTGACATTGAAGCGACGATTTGTGCGTCGTGGGTTGGTTCAAGAACGGCGGAGTGATCGTGAAAGCGGATGCGATATGAACCGAAGGGAAGTTCGCGGAAGTAGTCATCGAGCCCGGGGCTGAGGTCAACGCACAAACTACCAGTCGACGGTCGTATCCAAAGTGTGCACTGTTCAGGGCACTACGTGCAAGGAGTTAGTTGAATAGAAATTAGCGAAACAGTGTTGATTCACCAGGTATCGTGGAGATGATAGGAGATATGAAATTGCTGGCATCCTGAAATGAAGTCAGGATCGAGCTAAATCTCGTTTCAAAAGTCCCGGTCCGTACAACAATCTGTCTTCCTGTAAAGAAATTAATGACAATGGCTCCAAGTACATATACGCGTGTGCTGCGTCATACCAAAAAACCCCAGAAGTAGACGGTAGCCATTGGTGTAACATTGTACTTCTCTTCAAACATTTGCTTCGCAGGGACGAGTTCTTAATATCGTTGTGATCACCAATGAGCATGCTTCGCGTCACAGGGGGAACTGACCATCGTGGAAAATTGCAGCATATACTTATCCTCGAGGCTCTCGCTGTGCCAAAGGCTGAATAATGCTCGGGTGTCTGCAGCTGATCTAACATGGGGCACGGAACACAATCAGGACCCACCGGAAGTTCGATATCGTGAAATAGTCTCGCGCCAGTCCTGGCAACAGTATTTAATTTGGAAGGGTCCAGGAGTTTAGCATAAATGCATGTTTCACACACCTGCTCAGCGTTTTCTCCCTCGTAAATAGCCACGGTCATCTTGGATTACTCCCATAGATGCGGGCAGAGTGCATCCTTCGTACGAGGCGGCGATCAACCACACCAGTCTCAGAGTTCAATCGTCTTTCAGAGGTCAATTAACGCGGCGTGGTAGTCTTCCGGACGCTCACGATGGAGACCTGGATCTGCGGCGTGAAATAAACGTAAATACACTAGGAGGCTCCGCGGGCGCTGCATGATGAACATTCGTGATGCTCTTAAATCTTCACCGGCGAATGAAAGTGGTGCCATTAGGGAAAAAAGCG